>OZ023206.1:69107722-69137722 GCA_963995525.1 Escarpia spicata | reverse complement strand
GTTTGAACCCTTGTCTCCTTTAACTTCCTCACTAACTGTCTATAATTCAATACTGTCCCAGATGTTCCCTCCCTGTGTGCATTATTTGTCTGGTATAAAACCTCCCTTGCCGTAATTCACAGATATTTGGCAGATACGTCTTTGTATGTAGTCTATATACTCCAAATCACGCATGCGCTTATATTCAATAATGTAGACAATATTCTGAATTTGACTGACCTATCACTTAGTGCCCAAATGGCCTACGCTATACCTCTATTTATAACAAATATACAGATTAGGTCATTTTATTTATGGAAAATAATTCTTCATCGCTAAATGATGAAATAATTATAATTGTTTTTAGAATAGTTTACTTTGTTTTATTACAAGACGTGTACAGTTAATAGTCACGTAAAACGAAATATTGACACATCAAAGAATAAAACAACACATTAAGGAACATTTTCGCAGTATGCATATTTATATTATAGGCGAGCGGCAAATCCCCAAAAGTGCTTTATTTACGAGTTTGACTGCTCCCCATACACACACACCCAAATATTATATCGTTTGATAGCTCTTCATCCCCCCGTTCCAAGGAGACCTGACGCATAGTTGTCAAGTGCAGTAAGCAAAATTGTGCGCATCCGCAGTCGTCTTAACATTACGATGGTTGCATATCTACTTTACTTAACTACGAGATGGACAAGTCATACACTTTTGGAAGGCTTATTGTATACCCGTCAAAATGAGATACGATATGGAGGTGTTACCTCATATGGTACCAGTGGGGCTAAGGAACTGGAACTGCTCTATTTATATGTACGAGTCATACACTATGTGAAAGAACCATTTTCCCCCAGTCAAAATTAAATATGACAGTTAGTTTATGATGTAGGTGTAGAGAGCCGATCGAACAGAGTTACCGTCAAGTGAGCAATGTTCAAAATTGTGTCATCCGCAAACGTCAATATAAATGGTTGTGTATATCAACTTTACTTATCTATTCATGTCAATGTTGTATACCTTTGGATAGACAACTGTCTCCCCGTAGATATGGTATACGACGAGGAGCTATCAAGTTGTGCAGTAAGTGTGGAGTGAAAGTTAAATAAGGTCACCATCAAACGACGAATGTTTAAAGCTACGCCACTCCACAAAAGTACTACAGTTACAATGGGTGCATAGCTACTTTATCTACATACACTAGACCATGGTATGTACATATTGTTTGAAAGCGTGTTGTATCCCCGTCAAAATTAGGTATGGCATGGAGTTGTGAAGTGGTGCTCTAACTGTGGAGTGCAGTTTTAACAAGGTTACCGTCAAACGAAGAATTTTCGAAATTATGCCTTTCCGCATATAGTAGGTTAGCCAACATGTGATGTTATACTTTTAACTGCATTTTTCTTAATTGCAGGAATTAGTTCTTGCTAGATCCATCATACAAGGGATAAGAAAATACTTGTATGTGGATGCCACCCTCGATTTTGAAGGTTATTTGAATGTCACAAACTCAAACATGTGTCAAAATATTTGTATTAATTAATTGACATCTTATGTACACACAGTTGCATAAACCAAACTATTTTATAATTTGTACATGTATTGTCTGTGTTATCTGGTGTTGAACTTTGAATTTACTCTCAAATATATGGGATAATCAAACGCAAAAACACCATACCACCACGTACACCAAAGTTGTTTAAACACCCAATTATTATCTGTAAGTCTGTTTGTATATATTCCTGTTGATATAATGTAGGCCTACATATTATTTCTTACTACACGTGCATTTTGACATTAACTTGACGTGAAAGTCTAAGTACTTTCCCAAAATGTAGTTAGGATGTTAAAGAAGAGGGGTGGCAATCGCAGATTAGAATTCTACTCGCAACACAGTCGACCAACTGTCAGATGTTTTGAGGAACGAATATGCATCGTACAAACTATGCCCTCCCGATGGAGAATAGTCTCTCTGGCAGATGTGAAACACCCCGAGAAGACAGCACAAGAGGCTCGTGCAGTATTCATTAAAGGATAGTTTGCTGTGAAGAAAACCAAAAGAAGCTTCAACCAAGTGCCTGCTGATCAGGCAACTGAGCCAATTACTAGCACATGCAGGATGCATAATGGTATCATCGGTATTACCAAAAAATCGATCTAGCCAGTTCGCCGAGCCGCCCTGTATTTTGAGTGGCATCCACAGACATCTACAATAGGGGATAGCCGCGTTCACACAGGCGTTATGATACGTTATTCCTTCCTCGTATACGTTATGAGATGATATAACTGTACATTCACAATCTGCCTGTAACCAAATCTTTGCATGGTGATCAGCGTGTGCAAAATGAAGTTGTCGGTATGCTACTCACGAGCGAGTGCCATAAAATAGGTGACACACAACATATCCAGCCCGTTTAAATTCCCCGTCGTGACCAATTCCCTTGACAAGGAGCTGGTTGGTTCTGGACATTTTGCAAACTCGATGACTTCACATGACCACAAATGGCTGATGTTGAATCCCTGTTAGTGCGTGGAAGCTGAGCAGGTTATCATTCGGTGGTTGTGTAAGTATTTCAGATTGTTTCTGGAAGTTCCAAGTATGTACGAAGTCCAGCCATACCAAGACTCGGTAGCTATGCCTTTGGTGTTGAGGTCTTGTCACCTCCAAATGTGGCTATAGACAACGGGACAGGGGATAACTAAAGATTCATGGTGTTTACTATTCCAACTATTCGTCCAGTAGTGATACCGTTGATCTATTGCTTTAACAGCTTACTGTCAACTTTGGTAATGTTGTGTACATTGTGTAGTTGCAAAAGTTTATGAACGTTGCTTTCTCGGTGCGTCATAAAACCATGTAGTTTCTCCAACCAGTCGTTGCTTCGCGGTGATGATAACCTGCTATGTTTCTTGGTCGTTAGATGCGTTGCCTATTAGCCACGTCACTTGAAGCAGAGTCTCAGCCCTGATGATGTCCAGCATAATCTCAACAGTTTAAACAGATAATAGTAATAAATAGTATGCATATTAAATAAGTAATAAATAGTATGCCTATACATCAACAGGAATATATACAAACAGGATTACAAAGAATAATTTGGTGTGTAAACAACTTTGGTATATTTGTATTAGGAAATTCAAAGATCAACCCTTGATAAAACAGACAATACATGTACAAATTATAACATACTTGGTTTTATGCAACGGTGTGTACAAGAAGATATCAATTAATTAATAAAAATATTTTGACACAACTTTGAGTTTGTGACATTCAAATAACCTTCAAAATTGAGGCTAGCATCCACATACACCTATTTTCTTATCCCTTTTGTGATGAATTTAGCAAGAATTCCTGTCATTAACAAAAGAATGCAGATAAAAGTATATATGCTGGCTAACCTACTATCTGCGGAAAGGCATAATTTCACAAAATCATCTTTTGACTGTGTTTAACCTGCACACCACAGTTAGATTGCCACGGTACAACTCCATGCCATACCACATTGTGACGGGGATACAATACGCTTTCAAACGGTATGTAACATGTCCATAGTATTTAGATAAAGTAGCTATGCAACCATTGTAAATGTAGAATTGTTTTGGAGTGGCGTACCTTTGAACATTCGTCGTTTGATGGTGACCCTGTTTAACCTTCACTCCACACCTACTGCACTACTTGATAGCTCCCCGTCGTATTCCATAGTTACGAGACAGTTGGCTTTCCAAAGGTATACGACATTGACAAGAATAGATAAGTAAAGTAGATATATCCAACCATTTATATTGTATGACGTTTGCAGGATGACACAATTTCGAACATTGATCACTTGACGGTGACTCTGTTTGATCGTCACTGCACACCTACTCCTTCAACTGACAGCTCCATGTCATGTCTGGTTTTGATATGGATCTTTCACACAGTGTATGACTCGTACATATAAATGGAGCAATTGCAGGGTTATTGTAACCTTATGACTTTAGGGGTATTGCCAAAAAATCGAATGTTCATCATTTCGCGGTGACCTTGTTTGACCTTAGATCTACTGGTACCATATGAGGTAACACCACCATATCGTACTTTGTGTTGACGGGAATACAATAAGCTTTCCAAAAATATATGACTTGGCCATCTCTTAGTTAAATAAAGTAGATATTCAACCATTGTAATGTTAAGACGATTGCGGAGGCGCACAATTTCGAAAATTCATCATTTGACGGTGACCTTGTTTGACCTTGGATTCACGCTCACTGCACCATTTGACAACTCAACTACTGGGCTCTTTTGGACGGGGAGATCTAGGACTTTCCAATGATATAATGTTTGGGTGTGGGTATTGGTGTCATTTAAATCGATCCGATAGTTGGTTCTACATCTCGCCTATAACAAATAAAACAGAAACATATTTTGTAGGAAATAAGCGGTTTCTTAATCGTTATTTGGAACACACAAACATCATAACTAATTTACTATTTGATTACGATATATTTCTTCATATCTTGTTAAATGCCACCATTAACTTCGGAATGGGGGTTGCAAATTAAAAAGAATCTGATTCACTGTGCTCCTGTACCGGGGCAGATTGGATCACTACATCTGGCACAGAGAATCAAACATTATATTCTAACAGAATATTCACGAATATTGTATTTATATGACTGACATAAGCTAATTCGCTAACTGTTACATCAAATGTGCTTAAACATAATGCTCTGGGTTATAATTATCTCACTATTATGCTTACAGTACAACAGTAGCCCGAGTCTAATGGCTGTAGGCAAACTTCGAAAAAACAAATAATGTATTTCAAGATTTTTAGGCAAACGTGTGAACATTACATCTAGATATAATGCTATAGGATTATGTTCCGGATTATAAAGATTGAAAGATTACAAAGGTAACATAATTATCATGCTTCGCATATTGAGCCATTGTATATCCAAACTCACTTTCATCAAATTCATCAGTTGCAGCTCCTGTATTTCCTCATAAATGTGATAATCTGATGATTAAGAGGTAATTTAATTTATCAAACCAAGGCTATGTGTTGAATTGATAATCTAATGGTCCAGCGGTAAATTTGATATTTTGAACGAATGAGAAGTGGACCAAGTGGACGTCAGGCAGTAAATTCGGCACTATGGCCACTCAAGCAATTATTTTTGATTTGAATTAAGGTAGCTGCACCGGCTATCATGTCAGTTGATTTCTTATCTTTTTTTTGGATAGAACGTTAGTAGGTGTCAGTATTAATTAACATGTGTACTATTTTTAAAAACCAAGGCACTATTACCATATGTCACCAATTAGTCCTTTAAAAACGAGTATTTTTAGTGTGTCTGTGAAAGTCTCTTCAGATTCTTGGAAACTGATGATGTTTCCATAGTGACGATCAGGTGTGCGTCAGCCCTGTTCAAACATAAATTCATTCATCATGAATGCAGATCATACTAGTCTGGTTATTCTCATGCCACTAGGCTGTTGTATTATAATTACCTAAATACATCACGCTGTCAAATCACCAAATACTGGCCGTAGTTTTATTTATTCTCCGATAATGCCCGACCTCAGTCGCCATTTGCAATGACACGTGACTGACCCCAGCAGGTGTCAATCAATATTGTCTACCACAACAAGTTCAACACATTGCCCTTCGTAACACAATATCATGAGACAACTTGGCAGGAAAACCTTGGGGAGAAATCTCAGTAATAGAAGTGTCTGTCAAATTGTGTTGAAATAAGCCACATGCCAGTAAAAATGTCAGATTTCTAAGCAAAAAACAAGTATCTGGTTACAGTTGTATTATTGGTAAAAACCAGGAAGTATTACTTAATGTAACTTTTTATAAAAACTACAATACTTACAAAGCCATAACTTGGCATATGAACTCGACTTGTGTTTACCCAAAATTGTACGGGATGGGTTTATGTTTGGTGAAGGGGTCGTGCCAAAAAATGCAGTACGGATTTTTGTTGTCTTTCAACTTTGTAGCAAAATGTTTATGAAGCTGTATCAAACTTAATATGCAACTGTTGACAAAAAACCCGTATGAATATCAATAACATGTTTGTACATGCAACCATACACATTTTTCTTTTGGGAGTTTCTCAAAATGAAATAAAATGCCATTTTAAGGTAATTTTTGACATATTTTTTAATTGTCTTTAAACACATTTAAATATCTATAAACAACACAAAAATATTTTCTTTTGGTCTGTGGTATTGTTTAGTATCAGAGGCAAACTTTGAGAAAACATGGTTAACTTATCTTCAAAATGTATATTAGAAATGATTAATTCAAAAGAAGCGTATAATAGCCGATGCAGCCACCTTGAACGCATAGTGGATATTTAACTCACCTCTATAAAATAATGTTTTTGTGAAGTAAACTGTTTCTTATCTAAATTTAGTAATGCTAATGTTATCACTCACCTTTCACCTGGTGACTAAACACGGCACTGCACGTAATACATATCTGTGTGACGAAGAATGGACGTTAAATATAACTATCTGATTATGTAAATTACGTAAAGAAAATATTTCCACATAAATACACGCTTGAATATGTTTGATTACAATAGTGGACCTAATTACAAAATGTCAAGATTACAATTACGTTGAAGTTTAATAGTGCATGTATATCAGAAGGATACTGCTATATAAATATACGTAGGGACCTAAGATCGTAATAATACAATAAAAGTCATAATGGTAGATTTGTTAACCTGAGAGCACTCGTACGTGTAGCCAGGAAGCAGGAATATGGATGTTTGTATAGTCAACAGAATCATCATCGGTACATGTTAAAATGCCCAATCTCGGTACATTTTGTCATTTTGAATCTAGCTGGATAGTGGAGTAGGCGATACATCTACTTTTACGTACCAGTCCTTGGGGTATAAACGTTCTGCAAATTATTGTTTTCAAGACAAATAAAGCATAGACACATTTCTGATATACACCACATCGGCGAGTGCCGATGTGAGCATACCACACAATTCACTTTATTGAACGAAAATGAACGAAGCTATTCTTAATAATCACCATAAAAAGTTATCGAACAGTTGTCTAGCAACTTGTTTGCACCCGATTACTTAAAATAACGACATTTGTGTAGAATTCAGACACACCTCGATTACGTCATTATAACTATATTGTTGCAGTACGTTAATTCAATCATTCTACAGTATCCCAGGCATATCAATGTTTTAAAATATTGCATCTTACAGCACTTTTGAAGCTTGAAAACGTTTCGATCATCATCAACAAACGCTGTGGATCGCTCACTCCAAGCACGCGGCGCGGTATTATTTACGCATGGCAGCAGCGACGCAGGCGGGCACAAAACGGTGGGCTATTTGGGTTTCAAAATGCATTAAGACACAACACTTTTGTACCGTAAATATGCTCGGGGTTGTGTGGAATTATTAACGCACAGAAGTATAAAATGTAGACAAAGATACAGTTACTTGCTATAATGCAAAATTGATCTGGGTCTGTATTCTACACAAGAGCCAAAATAACCAATTAGTGAAAACGTGGAATGAACACGACGTTGACAATCACCGGTCCGACGACAATATTTCTAATTACTTGATGCCATGTTGCTCGCAAGCGAAACAACAACGACATGCTTAGAAATAGCATCATTGAGAATTATAACAAACTATGCATCCTACCTTCTGGCATTCGGCGCCACGATCTTTGCGCAGCCATCGTGTGTCGTAGGCTTCTCGCATCCACGTGACGTTTCCAGACATCACGCATGTGCAAGTTTTACGTGAATACGTACGACAGACAGACGCTGATTTTCATAAAAACCGTTAACACACAGACGCACATCGTGATTTTTCTTAGTGGGGACAATTCGTATGTTTTGCGTTAGTGGAACATATGACATACATGCATGGCTTTGGAAAATGAACCTTTTAGGATTGGGGACGTCCCCGGTTGCCGCCGGTTCTCGGTTGTTGAGTTAAAAACAAAACAAGTCCCCGGTTGTCGGTAATTACGGACACACACACCCCACACACACGCACGCACGCACGCACACACACACACACACACACACACACACACATACAAACACACACATGCACACACATGAATACATTATCGAAAGCCTGAACTACTCTAATCAGTATTTTGACCATTGGTTATGGCGTCCATCTTCGATTTTAAAATGGCGACTATGGACAATCACAGTTTGTCTCATATCTGAACATAAAGACACATAGAACATTGATTCCAATTTCAGCGCACACCTAGAAACAATCTCCTAAGTCAGATATACTGTTATTGGTGTTTTGGTTATAGATAAAGGCGTTCATCTCGGATTTTAAAAAAGCCCCCAATTATTGTTTTTCGCATATTTGATCTTCTAAACCACATATCTTTATTTGTTATTGTATTTTAGACAGAACTAATTAATTGATTGATCAACGGATGAGCCTAAAGACAATTTCTGTTTTAAAATGTATTGTTTTAGGACAGACAATAAAGTATTTTTTATTTGATTTGATAGAAAGTTGAAATTTGTGACTACAACCACATATTAGGGGGTAGAGATTTTGATTTTATCATAATTGATGTGACCAGAGGTAGCCATCTTAAATTTTAAGATGGCGGTATATTTAATCAATAATTTCAGTTCGCACATAAGTTGTGTTTATTACTTGATGGGCATTTGATATTTGATTGTACTTTAGTATACGTGTAAAAGTAAAACAAATTCTTAACTTTGGAAATGCACAATATTATAATAACACAGTATGTAGCGGATGGCGTCAAACAGCAATTGTTTGGACAGGGTAATGTTTTTGTAGAGCTGCTCCACACAATAACCAAACGTCAAATTCTTGCATGTTGTCAATAACGTGAAAGAGTAAGAGGAGAATGTCGGTATACAAAAAACTAATATCGTGTTGTCTTAGTGGTCTGTGCATCACACATACGCAGGCATTGCAATGTCTGGTCACTCTCGCAAATTAGTCACCTCGTGACATACGCTTTGGTATGTCAATGGACCTTGCGTTGAATGCGCCATTATATCGGCCACTGCGTCTATGAATGTCTAATAATGCAACTGTTTCGAAGGAAATTTACACACAAAAGTGCTGTTGTTTCATGGCCGTTGATCAAAATAGCCGCTATACAAGGGGATACATTCAAGTTATTTACTTAGTAATTTTATTTGTCATTTATGAGACTGACCAAGCTACCGATGGGAACCTTTGATAAAACTAGCACTTTATGAAATACGCTCAGCATCTGTTATTTAAAACGTTCATAAAACAGTGTTCATAGCATATAGTAAAGTAAAACGTAATCGTCTATTGTTGCCATTATGAACCGTACAGTAAAGGTCCATACGCATAAAGGCATCCGGACATCGTGCGCCTAGCGGATATGCAGGAGACACTGAACTTTAGCACATTATTTGGATGACGTCACTTACGATTTTCTACGGTGTGACGTTTTGGTACTGGCATGCATGTCCGTTTGAAGCAGTTGCTAACCCACACGGTAAACTACTTGAAAAAATAGGTTAAATTCAGTACTAATTCCAAACCACTTTTTGTGTACAGGGGTGCATTATGGTTCGCGGTGCATTATGGTTCATTGTGGATCTTAATAATAACCGCCATTGGAGACACTCGTCATAACCGCATCATTTATAATGAGGATCGCAGACAGTAAGTGGTGATAGCATTAATCTTCAAATAAATATATGCAATAAAAACTATGTTGTTTGGAAGATTAAAGTGTAGTTGAGGGATATTCTAGTTTGACAACGTTTGTTTGTTAATTCCGTACAAATATACGGTAAAGCACTTATTTCAATAGCGTTTTCGTCGCGAACATTATGACGGTTATTAATAGCATATTATCACAACCATGTGTTACCTTGTTTACTCGTGCGGTGTAATTTTGACAAGTTAACACACTTAGACTTGCCAATAAATACACACAATGCATATATAATACACTTTAATTTGGTCAGACGTGATGTTTGTGTAGACAAATCACTTGAGCGTGTAATTCTTGTTTCTAACAGTAGTGGTCACGTGCCTGCTCGTGACGTCATACAACATGCCACTCACAGATGGCAAGAGGGTATTCCCGCCGCCTGGTAAAATCCCGTTCGAAGGCCTGCTCAAACCCTATGAGAGGCATCACGTTAACATATTTTTGACAAGAACGCTGAAGAAAGTGAAAGACACTGCCTCGGCGTACGTAAGTGATAGTGGGACACAGTTTCTCTGATTCATAGCCGGAGGACACGGGACAATATCATATATTAATAATAATTAATATAAAACTGCACGGTGGCCGTACAGTCAAACATCACTATCTGTGTTTTAACTTACGCTCTCGTCCACATTTTTATTTACATTTTGTCTACATTGTATACATACGTTGTCATCTAGGCTTTCTTCTCCGTTGTTATCTATATTGAATATTGACATGCACATTGTCATTTACCTGGTAATCTAAAATCTAAATCATAAAATACATTGTCGTTTAGTGTCATCTTCGTGGTCGTCTACAGCAACATCTCATCATTGTCAGTTGCGTAATCATTTACCCTGTATGTATTGCATGTGTGAAGCTCACCACGCACACACGTACGCAGTCACGGAATGAAGTACGCATACTTAAACAAAACACGCACGTACATATATATACACCAACGCGCGCAAACACGTACATACGCACACATACCACGCACGCAGGCGTACGCGCACGCACACTTGTACACACACACACACACATATTCACACACACACACACACACACACACACACACACACACACACACACACACACACACACACACACACACACACACACACACACACTCACACAAACACACAAACACACACACACACACACACACACACACACGTACGGCAACTGTTCCAATATAAAACGTCTTGTTGTAGTTATCTAGCAGCATCGTGTTCCAGTTGCCTACACACAACCTTACTTTTTACTTGTAGTGTCACGAAGTCTACACCTTATTTCTGCGACTTCCTGGCACTACCAGTGACCCAGTTGACCGATGCCGGGCATTGGCGATCGATCTACTTCGATCGTTGTCAATCCCACATGTGGTTGAATTCAAAGACAAACCACGTACCAGGGTAATAATTCATAATTCGGGTCACCATTTACAGCCATAAAATATTGCGTCCTAGAGAACAGGTTTAGCGGTCCAAAAATGCAACGAATTGCATTTGCCTCCAATGTTATTCGCGTCGTCATTAGTGCGCCATGTGAACGGTGTGCGTGCGCGCATGTGCATGCGCGGGCGCATATGCATGTATATGAGGGTGAGAAACTTAGAGGAATGAAATGGATCCGTGGCACGTTCGAGTCACGTATAATATAACAGTGAACAGAGAAGGCCAACATCAAGACCAAATAAATTATGCAGAGAGATCAATAAATATACTTACATTATAAATGAATATAACCTCAAAGAAATCGTTTACCCGTTGCTAATTCGCGTTAGTTGCATTAATTCGTTTGAGTTCATATGTAAAGTAGTATATTGTATATGTAAAAATAAATTGTGATAGGACAAATTAAATTATAAACACTTACGACATCAACACAAATTACACATAATGTATTTTTAATTGTTTCGCTAATAAACAATTACTACAAAACACAAAATTCGATGAAATTATGTATAAACAGTGCACCATATTGCCAAAATGATTTGATTAATATATTACTATGTGAACAAGTAAACAGGTACACTTCGTACACACATACTTTAACTTGTACAGCCCTTCCTTCACATACTGGTATATTTTAATATTATGATAACATAAAGCGTCTCTGTCTTCAGCTGGATGAAATAGTTGTTTTAACTGTGTGTCTCTGTACTGTTGTAGAGTATTTTCTCCGGGTCGCAATCGGCACTTTTTTCTGAAAATGAACCGAAAGTTCTCATCTGCAAACCAAACTGATGTTCGCTTTCTTCAATACCACTGGATTGTGTGGATACATAAAATTACTGCGTGTCCCTGTATTATATCCAGTGTTGGCATTACATCGAAACAACACATAATCACATATTTAAATAAATAAGGTGTTTAATATATTAAATAGACTGAATAAGTTAGTTAAAATATCATACATTCATAACTCCATTGTCAATGTAACTGAAATATCGCCGCTGCAAACGTTAAAGTCGCACGAAAGCCAGCCGAAATAAATGCAATATGTTATAATAATATTTTATAGGTAGGAGACGAGCTTGCATTGTTGACTGTGTTAGGTAGAGCATTCCACAGTATTGGAGTGAAAGAGAAGTAACAACGGCCATGATATTTAGTATAGTGGTTGGGACTCGTCAACAGAATGGTCAACCTGAAGCAGCAAATCCCGATTGTATTTTAGGCAACTCTTGCATCTGCGTGGCTTGCGGCTAGACAAGTGAACGACATCGTAACGCAAGCGACTACGAGAGGCTTCGAGTCACTTCGTCGTCCGTGCATTTCCCCATGCAGTGGTTCGGGCAGGAGTCAGTTGCACCTCTACAATAAGCTATACAGACGCGTGCTGCCAAAACTGCGTCAACTCATCGTACTTCTGCATACATTCGTGAGTTGACCGCCGTTATGTCGTCAAACAATTGGTGCTTCTACTTCTGGGATAAGGTGGCCACGACTTGTCTAGACACCATTAGTAACCTGAATTAAGCGCCGTACGAGAACGCCAGATCAGATGTCAACTACAAATCCGGCGTCGACGTCTAGAAACACAGCATTAGCCAAATATACAACTTAATACGTACGCTTATACATTCTACTTCGATATGAAGTAAGTGAAATGAAATTCAGTGAGGAATTTAGGCACATATTCAACACGTTCACTCACGCACGCACACACGCAGTAGCGACTGGCGAAGTCAATTACTAGTTTGACTCGGCTAACTTCCGCACTTAGCGTAGGAGATCTGCCAGGGCTAGTTTTGCATGGCAAACAGCCCTGGCTTGCGAGGATGGCACACACTAAATATGTTGAACCTACAAAGCTAACAATGCAAAAAACATACCTGATTGAGACTAACCCTAAGGAGTCCAATAAAACATTATTATATTTCACTGCCACTGCCACTGTCACTGCCACTGCCACTGCCACTGCCACTGCCACTGCCACTGCCACTGCCACTGCCACTGTCTTGCTACTGCGTCTTGCTGCATCAACAATAGTGGAATGTAGACGTTCAACATATCATGAATGTAATACGAGATACACACCAATCATTAAGCTGTTGAAAATCATCAATAACTGGTTGTATGTTCTCACAATACGAGGCTGAGCACATGGCTGAACTTGTCCAGGTCAGAATGTCTCACCAGCAACAAATTGTCGTTCCATTTGGAACGTAGACGTTAGAAGTTACAGTGTTTCCAACGGTGAATTGTGTTTCCAAAAGACTGACACCATTATTGTTATTTTTACCCACACGATCGTAATATAGTGTGTGGCATCACCATTTTATTATAGTGGAAATATTTTGTCAGTGTATCAGTATATGCAAGGTACATTGTTGCGATTATCCTGAACATAGCAATCAGACCATAGGTATCACTGGACCGCAGTGGGGCAGTGGTTACAGCTTCGGATTCTCGGCCGAGAAAACCAGAGTTCGAATCCTGTGCTGCGGTGTCGAACTTTGGGAAAGTTCATTTACTCTACGTTGCTCCAGTTCACTCAGCTGTGTGAATGAATACCTGACAATAGACAGTGGTGGATATTTGTATACGTAGTTTTCGCGCAGGGAGTAAAGTGTAAAGCGCTTTGAGCAGTCCTGAGGACTAGATATTGTGCTATATATCAGGGACCAGCAATCTTTTTGAATGGAGGGACAAATTAGTGAGATGGGCTAGACCAACGTTTATTTATTAATATTGATTATCGCATAATCTTCATAGAAATTGGTATATTATGTTGCGAATACATACACATTCTAGATCCTATCCGTTGACGTCAAACATACACATTTTGGCAGTGTGTAAAATTAATAATGATATATTATTATCGATCATCAAGATATAATTTTGATTCATTGAGTACTAAAAAGTACGCGTTATTCATGTTGTCCGTGCTGTTGGCATGCAACTGGCATTTTGACTAGTGAATAGCCCGGGTTTGTTGCTGCGCCACGATGTGCCCCACGTTTAGCTGCAGACTTCTTCTTGCGAGCTCCGTGCGTCATGCAATCCGTCTGTTCCCCATCTTGCATTTAACGAAATTACTCTTCGAGTACTGCTGCTCCATTAGAGGCGGCACCCTATCGACTGTCGCTGTGTGTGCGTCACAGAGGCGCATTGCTGTCTGGTAATTTATCTACAAAACATCAGGCCCATAGTCGACTTCTATTTAAAAAGGGTTTTAAAATAAGAACAACTGCGAGCTCTGAAAAGTTTTGCCAACTCCCGTCTCAGCAGCCCAACGAACACTACGCACGGGTCCGAACTTTTTAGGCGATTCGTTTTCCAGGAATGTTGAATGCTGAATGTGCTTGACGTTCTGCAGTTGTCGCACACAGTAGCAACAAGATCATAAAAGCGAAAACGAACTGGAAGAAACAAAGTGGAAGAGATATCTGATTAGATGTTCCCGTCTTTTGAATTGAACATTCAGCAAAGATGCGCCGTAATTGGGACAATAAATCGCACATGCATGGCTCCGAGTTTTCATTGATTTTGCCACATAGACTTTCAAGGGGATGTTGCAATAAACACGAAAAGCTTCACCCGGGCATCTGCTTCGTGTCGAGCTTTTCTCATCAGCGAAACATCTCATTTAGTTATGTCTCCAATGGAAGGTGCACCATGCAAATGCACGTTAATTGTCAACCCGAGGGCCACGCTGTGTGCAATCACGATTTTAGTCCGCGGTCCGCAAGTAATAGCTTCGCGGGCAGCAAGTTGGCTCGCAGGCCGCAGTTTGCCAACCACTGCTATATAGGAACTTACCTTTTATCATTATACAAGATTTGATTCTTGTCATTGTTCGTTTGTATTTTCTAGGTTCCGCTGCCTTTAGACAAGAATCGCTATAGCAACATCGTCATAACAGAGCGTAGTCCGGACTTCGCGATAATGATCTACAACGTGGCGGTGATGTACAATCTGCAAGAGCAGGTGGCTGCCATTGCGAACCTCTTTCGTAGCCCTTGAAATGTTTTATTTACCTATTAAAATTCGTTACACCAAATCAATACCTGCTAAGGTTTACAATTGTGACAAAGTCTTTCGTAAATCGTATGTTTCCAATGTTGTCAATCGGTGCTCGGAATGTTTAGCGGGAACAGCAATTTTGTAGAAATGGAGTAGATTACAAAACTATTGACTCAATAAAACCATCAACTTTATATACTGCATAACAATACATGTCTTTCTTCGTACCGCATATTTCTTCAGCTAGTTAACCCGGACAGAAATACACTCACCCACGTATGCATGCATGCACATACCACACATACATGCTCATGCGCACGCGCACAAGTAAGAAAGCGACACTGATAGCTTGGAGCGCTGTGACTCAGTTGCTCGAGTATCGGACTCTCAATCTAGAGAACTCGGGTTGGAATGTACTGCTGCCATGTAGAACATTGGGCAAGTTCGTTCTTTCTACGTTGTTCCAGTTCACTCAGCTGTATGAATGTGTACTTGGTTGTAGACTATGGTGGAAATTTGTGTAAGGATGGTCTTCGCGTTAACAGCAGCGTGGCTAAATGCTTCACAGAGAAGTTGAGATGGTGTTCAATTAAAAAGCCATAACAGGAGTAGCATAACATATATACATGCGTAAGTCCGTACGTACCTTCGTCCGTACGTACGTATGCATGCAAGCCAGCCTACCTTACAGGTTGCATACCAGCCTACTAGCCAGCCTGACAGACTGCCTGCCTACGTGCCTGCGTGCGTACATACTTACATACATACATATACATACATACATACATACATACATACATACATACATAAATACATAAATACATACATACACACATATATATATACATATATACATACATACATACATAACTACGTACATGTGTACATACATACATACGTATATACGCACATACATAAATATATAAAGGTGAGTTCTTATATAGCGCAGTATCCAGTCCTCAGGACTGCTCAAAGTGCTTTACACTTTACTCCCTGGCAGACCTGTTCAATCGAACATCTTCTCGACTTCTCCGGGAAGGATTCGGCCACGCTGCAAGTAATGCGCGAAGACTATTCATACACAAATATCCACCACTGTCTATAGCCAGGTACTCATTCATACAGCTGAGTAAACTGAAGTAATGTAGAATAAACGAACTTGTCCAAGGTTCGACACCGCCGCACAGGATTCGAACCCACGTTCTCTATGTCGTGAGTCCGGAGCTCTTACCGCTGCACTACTGCGCTCCACTTACATACATACATACATACATACATACATACATACATACATACATACATACATACATACATACATGCATGTATACATACATACATAGATACATACATACATACATATATATTTTTATATACATACATACATAAATACGTACATACGTACATACGTACGAACCTACGTACGTACCTACGTACGTACGTACATACCTACGTACGTACATACGTACGTACATACCTACGTACATAAGTACATGCATGCGTACGTACATGCGCACATACATACGTACATACATCCGTACAAACATCCGTACATACATCCATACGTACATACATCCGTGCATCCATACATGCATACATCCATACATCAATGAACCCATACATGCATACATCCATATATCAATGCACCCATACATGCATACATCCATACATCAATGCACCCATACATGCATACATCCATACATCAATGCACACATACATGCATACATGCATACATCCATACATCAATGCACACATACATGCATACATGCATACATGCATACATGCATACATCCATACATCAATGCACCCATACATGCATACATACATACATCAATGCACCCATACATGCATACATCCATACATCAATGCACACATACATGCATACATACGTACATACTTGGCGTGAACATTGGCGGATCTATATCGTGGAGAATTGCTGGTGCAGAAAAGGTGAAAAACAAGTGGAAATATTGATAGATATGTATTATTCTTACCTTATTCATAAAATAGCACTAGACATATATTGAGTTACATTGTTGCTTAAAGTTAGTTACTTAAAGTACTTTAGAACATTTTAGTCTAATGAGTCATAATAGGGTAACTTACACTTCGATAAGTTTGTAAACAAGATTTAACAAATCTGAATATGTGGCAGAATATATAGGAGATAAAGTAACAAACAAAAAACTACTTACATAAAATAATATCTGTGTAAGCCAGTACATGCTAGATACTTTGATTAGGTAGCATTGTTGTTAAAATTAAGCAAAGGCGATAGTCGGACGAACTCCAGTTTATTTATGTAGCTAGTGTCCCAGGTATTCGCTAGGGCGAGGTATAACCTAAATAAATAAAGCAGTTTAGCGTAACGTAATTGGTTGTATTTAAATTAAATTCTGATAAGGCGCCTTCCAAGCGGCAAGTCAAGGCAAGGCGACACTTGATGCGCGATCACTGCCACAGCTGGGTGGATTTTGCCTTGTCTGGCTATGGGAAGTCATGGGCAGAAACCAAGGAGGCGGGATTCACATTCCAGTGCGTGGGGTGTTGAAAGGTGGAGAGTCTTCAGAAGGAGATAGTTAGGTTGACAGATTTTGTGAAGAGGATGGAGATGAGAATAAGCAAGGAGACAGGTGACTGGAGAGAGATGACAGCATGGAACGGAAGAGAATGTGACAGGAGAGAAGACGGCAGGGGGGAAGACAACAACCAGGCAGATGCAAACAGGAGAAGGAGCTACTCTGAGGCAGTGGTTGAGGGGGTAATGAGAAAAGAGAAGGTGTTTATGGGCGACTCCATTATGAAAAAGACGGACAAGACACTAAGCGAGGGGAAGGACGTCGTTGTTTGTCTACCGGTGGTTAGGCAATGCTAAGGGAGGGAACAACTGGGATAGTACAGAAGTACAGACATTTAGTGAGGAAGCTAAAGAAGGCAAGAGTTGAACAGATTATTCTCTCAGGAATGTTGCCAATGATGGGAGGAAGGGGGGCAACATACAGAAACTGCAAGAGGATGGCGATCAACGCACTAGTTGAGCAGATGTGTGAAGAAGAGGGGGTGGGATTCACAGATTTATGGGGATACGTTGTTGGGATGGACGATATATACATGAATGATGGTCTCTATCTAATTGGAAAGGGGGCAGCAGTTTTCTCAGATAACCTGCTGCGATATGTTGACAGTGGGACAGGTTGCATCTATTTAAACTAGATTCGCAGGGGGGACTCACAGAGAATCCTGAAACTGGAGGCATAGATAAAAACAGCACAAATAAATCAACAAAGAACAGTCTAGAAAACTGTTCTGAAGGAAGGTGGATACAAATGTGTTTGTTTAAATGCAAGGAGCACAGTAAACAAAAGAAATGAACTAAACATTATGGTAGAAGATATTGACCCTCACATAATAGGTATAACCGAATCATGGGCCACCACCGATATATCAGATGCCGAATTGGGACTGACAGGATGTGTAATGTTTAGGAAGGATAGAATAGGTAGAAGGGGAGGTGGAGTTATTTTATACATTTATGAATCTATGCAGGCTTATGAAATAAATTATAAAGAGTAGCAGATTGCGAAGAAGCTGTTTGGATTAACATAGTTACAGGAAACTAAACGTTAACGGTTGGGTTAGTTTATCGAAGCCCAAACATAAGCACAGAAGAGAATGAAAAAGAACAAAACGCTATAATGGAAGTGAGTAAACAGGACTGTATTATTATGGGGAGTGAGGACCAGAAGTTCTTAATTTTAGCTCAAGGTAGTTTCCTTTCTCAACATGTGCTAGAAGCAACCAGGGAAGACAATGTGTTAGACATAGTTGTGTCCTCACAGAATGAATTAGTTGACAATGTCAATATATGTGAGCCACTGGGGAGTAGTGATACATTTTACCATCAAAGTAAATTCAGAAAGGAATAGTAAAAAGCAGTACAGAATAAATTTCCACAAAGGAAGATAAAGGACTGAGGAAATTTTTAGCAAAGATAGACTGGAATAACACACTGAAGAATAAGACAGCAACAGGATGCTGGAATATCTTAAGAGTGAAATTGATAGCATCGCTGATAAAAAATGTTCCCTTTAAAAATCAAGGGAAACGGTCCAAAAAGAAACAATTATCGAAAGGAGCCATTAGAAAAATTAAGTACAAACAAATGATGTGGAACTCATATAGATGTACTAGAAATGCTGAAGACTACAACATTTATAAAGGAGCACTTAACCAAGCTACAACTGAAATTAGAAATTCAAAGAGAAGCTATGAACAAAAACTAGCTTGTAATATAAAACATGACAGGAAAAGGTTTTATGCGTACGTTCGAAGCAAACAGAAAGTTCAAGATAAGGTCGGTCCGCTAGAAGATAGTGCTGGAAATATAATATCAGAGGGATTCTTAATGGCAGAGGACCGGGATGAGTATTTTAGTTCGGTGTTTACCAGGGACGATATTAGTTCACTGCTAGTACCGGAGGTTAAGTTCAAGGGTGGAGAATCAGATTATTTAGAACAGTTAATTGTAACACCAGAAATGGTATCTAAGACAATAAGGGCTATGAAGGATAATAAATTACCTGGCGTGGATGGGATTCCGCACAAACTACTATTGGAAATTGTAGAACAAATTAACATACCGATTGCGAGTTTTCAATTTGTCATTAGAAGAGGGAGTGGTTCCTTTAGAATGGAAAGAGGCAAACATTATACCGTTATTTAGAAAAGGTTCGAGATACAAGTCAGAGAGCTATAGATCAGTGAGTTTAACATCGGTGATTTGCAAAGAAAGATTAATTAAAGATCACATGGTTTATTTTCTTGTTAAATATAACTTGATAAACCCATCTCAACATGGGTTTCTAAAGGCGAGGTCATGTTTAACAAGTATGTTATGTTTTTTGGAAGATATCACTAAGTGGGTAGACGAGGGATCACTAGTTGATATCATCTACTTAGATTTTTCAAAAAGCTTTCGACAAAGTGCCACATCAAAGATTACTGCTTAAGATAAAGGCCCATGGCATAGGAAATGGTATAATTAACTGGATAGAAAAATGGCTGATGATGGAGATAGACAGCATATACAAGATGATCTTGTCAGGTTGATCAAATGGTCTGAAAAATGGCAAATGTTGTTCAATTTTGGGAAATGTAAATGCCTCCACACAGGACATGGGAACGAAGATGTACAACATACAATGGGGGATACTGTTGTAAGTACTATTGTAAAAGAAAAGGACTTAGGGCTAACCATTAGTGCTGATATGAAGGTTTCAGGGCAGTGCGGAATTGCAGCTTCAAAGGGAAATAAAATCCTTGGATTAATTACGCGAAATATACCGTATAAGGAAAAAAGAATTAATAATACCGTTGTACAAAACAATAGTTAGGCCTCATTTAGAATATTATATACAAGCGTGGAGGCCATATCACAAGAGGAGAGCGACTACAATGATACCAAAACTGAGGGATCTTAGTTATGAAATACGCCAAAAAGAATATGATTTAACAACATTAGAGATTGGAGAGGAGATCAGATAGAAGTGTTTACAATATTGAATGGTTATGAAAATATTTATAGAAAGATTTTGTTTTCTCAGTTAAGAATGATAGAAGGACTAGAGGACATGAAACTACATTAGCAAAGGAGCATTGTAGATTAGATAGAAAGTTCTCATTTTCACAAAGAACTGTAAATGAATGGAACAGATTGTATGTGAATTGTGTGTGTGCTAGTAGTGTGAATATGTTTTAAAATAAAATCGACACATACCTCAGAAGGGCGGGATACATGTAGATAAAAGGGTTGGACTCTCGATAAGTCAAATGGCTTCCTTGTCCACTTGCCATCTAGAGTTAATGTTGTATGGGTGGCAATCTTGTTAAATCTTGTTGAATCCATACATACATACATCCGTCAATCCATTCATACATTCATTCATGCACATGTAGGTATGCACTCATGTATGTAATATTCCTTGGCTTGCAGTCACTATAATCTCGTCTTAGCTGTCGCAACGCACTTGGAAGATCATATCGTTCGCTACTGGTCAGTGTCAGACAGAGTCGCAGTGATTCAACTGCGCCTGGCCACCAACTCGCTGCTGACGATCATCAACGTTTACGGCTCGACGTCGCTAAGGTGTCAACACCAACAGTGCCGAACAAGACGAGTTGTTCGCCGAACTCGCAGGTCTCATGTTGCAGTACTCGTCAAATTAATGTACTATTTTACATCGCTGGCTATTTCAACAGCACGCTCGGTTACGGGAAATTCAACGAAGCTTTTATGCATGACAGACGGAACATCAGCACGGCCTGTTTGTCTGCAGCACTGCATTCCAGCACGCCGCTCGTCACAAAACAACGTGGCAAGGACAGCACCGTGATGTGACGACAGGTCACATTGTACCCATGTACAATGTGATCGATTTTGTTTTCTGCCGACAGACACACAAAAGGCTGTTGACAGACTCTCGATCATGCGCCGTCACATTACTCGCTTTTATTCCGATAACCGTCTGCTCGTCGCAAAGCTCCAACTCATCGAAATGTTCAACGTTTGTGGTCGAATTGAGTCGTCGCGCTCGTCGAAACGCGTTCGCTACAACACCGAGTTGTTAGCTAATGATCCCTCCCGCGCACGGTTTTGTGACGTCGTGTCGGAAACGAAGTTAACTCGGATACTTCAGGCAGTTCGGGATGGAACACGGTAGAACATGTCGTGTTGTGAAGTCGGCGGCGGAATTGACCATCGGTCGGACCATCCGCAAGTGTGAACTGGAGCGCACGATATTGCAGGCTACGCGCAGAAAATCTCGCGATGACACCTCGGCGAGACTAGACAGGGTGGCGTCAGACGTTGAACATCTCCACGACGGCGCAAAAATGTTTCATGTTGTTCATGAGATAATGAGGAAACCTACGCTAATCTAGCAATCTATAACGACGCCGGACGCGATATCTTCAATGCAGCCGAATTGAATGCGCAAGTCACCGAACACTTCAGCCGCTAGTTCAGCGACCCAGCCGTACAAGAGCTGTCTGCCTTCGACGGAAGACCATCGCGACTGGCAGACCCTTTCACAACCGAAGAGGTCACGTGAGCGATTGGGAAATTGAACAGCGGTCGAGCTAGCGGCCGAGCCAGCGATCACCATATACCGGCCGAATTCTTCACATACACTGCTGTCCTGCTGGCAGATTGTCAGCATCTTCAACGATGCGCAGGAAAAACATGACCCGTTCGACCTATGCAAAGGTGTGCTCGTATTGATACAGATGCCGGGCAAACCGAAAGGTACGCTAAAGAGTGTGCGTCCGATAGTTTTACTATCTACTCCGAAAGACGCTGCCTCTCGTCGTTCTGTCGAGGATCACGCCGAAGGTTTACGACTACCTGTCGCCGCCGCAATCGAGATTTCGACGCGGACGCAGTACGGTCCACGTAGTTTTCGGTTATCGTCAGCGCGGTTCGATAGAATTTCTCGGCATCGACTTAAGTCGCGCCTTCGACACCATACGTCGCGACAAGCTGCTTGATACGCTACAAACATTCCTCGGCGAGTCGGAACCGCGGATGATTCGCTTCCTACTCGCCGCCACCTCGCTCCAGCCACGTCTCTCAACAGGCAATTGTCATTCATTCGCGACATCCATCGGTACGCCGGTGTTATTCACGGTGTACCTCGAAGCGGTACACCGTGTACCGCTGGACGTCGAGTACCTTGACAACACGATTTAGGGCATCTAGAACAGAATATTGTGTCCGCCTACTAGGTACCCCCGTGTGGTGATGTGTAGGGTTAGTAGGAGTACAACCAATTGAGGCCATCTAAGTTTAGTTACGTCCATCAATTCTCCTGCCCGCACACCAAAATACGTGTTATTAATACCTCGCTTGAAAAAGCCTTGATCTCGCGCTATGGGGGGCATTTGCCTCACTCATGAAAACGTTAGTAAAAGCAACGAAAAGAAAGTATGATCAAACTATGAAGAGATAGGCTGGAGAAAAATATATACATGTGATGAATTGTACATCACATGTTTATGTGATTAACATAAAGAAATAAAAACACATCCTGCATTCTTATCAGATATAACAATCAGCTTTATGCAGGACATAACACAATTAACGGCGTTAGTGGGTTTTCGTGAGGAATGGACATTGTATGGATGAGTTTGCCCATGTCTTATAAATTATGATTTCCTGTTACATAGAACATAAATGAGAACCATCGCACCAGTACAACCCGTCTAAATAAAGGTGACGTGATCAAGGCACCCGTGGCAGAGACTCTCTTGGAGGGAGCTCGCGACCGGAAGAGAGCCTCTGCTTGGAGATTGACCTCTTCATTCTGTATAAATCTGTATAAACTAAATACACACACACACACACACACACACACACACACACACACACACACACACACACACACACACACACACACACACACACACACACACACACACACACACAGACACACACACACACACACACATATATATATATATAAGCTATCCTTGTAAACATGCTATGGGCCGGTTCTTGCTCGTTACCTCTATTGTGACGTCACAACACCACGTGATCGCCTAGCTAATTAAATATCAACTTTCCGCGGGAATCGCATCACAGACGGTTTTAAGTTTTAAAATCGGATTATATTATTAACGAATTTTTCTGCATGTTTTTCATGTTGCCAAATGTTAAATACAATGTAATACTTTGTGAAGACATGGGCAATATATTTTAGTTAGTGCCCTGTTTTCAATTCCTTTAATGACACTGCTACATTAAACGTTTGTGTTGCAAGCCTACTATACGGTATAACATGACAGGCGTCAAATATATACTAATTATATGAAACTGTTTGAGATAAATTTCCACAATTAAAACATTATTATAAAAGTAAAGTAAAGGTAAGCTCTATGGCATGGCATCCAGTCCTAGTGACTGTTCAAAGAGTCTGGGAAGAATTCAGCCACTTTGCAATTAATGCGCGAAGACTAATCATACATAAATATCCACGAGTGTATGTAGTCAGATCATACAGCTGAGTGAACTGGAGCAACGCAGAGTGGACGAACTTGCCCAAGGTTTGACACCGCAGCACAGGATTCGAACCCGGGTTCTCTCAATTGATAGTCCGATGCTCTTTCAGCTGCACCACAGCGCTCCGAACTATTAGCGTGCCATGTTTTGTTTATTTGTTAGTGCGCGCGTGTGGGCGTGTGGGCGTGTGGGCGTGTGGGCGTGTGGGCGTGTGGGCGTGTGGGCGTGTGGGCGTGTGGGCGTGTGTATATATGTGAGTAATATGTGTGCCCACGCGTGCTTGCGTGCGTGCGTGCGTGCGTGCGTGTTTGATGCATATTTCCGAACTGGTGAAAGTAGCTTAAGAAATATGCGGTATAAAAAGAAGAAAGACGTGCACTGTCTTGCGGAATACACCATTTGTGCTTTAATTGGGTCAGTTATTTTGCAATCTACTTCATTTCTACAAAATTGTCGTTCCGTTAAACATTCCGTACACCGATTGCCAACGATGGAAACACATTATGTACGAAAGGCTTAGTCACAGTTGTAAACCTTCGCAGATGTCGTGAAAGCCTACTGATTTGGTGTAACGAGTGTTAACAGCTCAGTAGAAGTTGTCAAGGGCTACGAAAGAGGTTTGCAATGGCGGTCACCTGCTCCTACAAATTGTACAACACTGCCACGTAGTAGATCATTATTTTATAGTCCGAGCTGCGCTCTGATATGTCGATGTTGCCAGTATATCGATTCTTGTCTACAGCGTGCGGAACTTAGAAAACACAAAATACAAACGAACAACGACAAATTTGGAATCTCAGTTCCTGTAAAATGATAAAAAGGTAAGCTGTTATATATAGCGCAGTATCTAGTCCATAGAATTTCTCAAAGCGCTTTACACTTTACTCCCTGGCATGGTGTTCGATTGAACACCATCTCAACTTCTCTGGGAAACGTCCAGTCACGCTGCAATTAATGCGCGAAAATTATTCGTACACAAATATCCATCACTGTGTATAACCAGGTACTCATTCATTCAGCTGAGTGAACTGGAGCAACGTAGAGTGAACGAACTTGCCAAAATTCGACACCGCAGCACAGGATTCGAACCCGAGTTCTGTCGGTAAAGAGTCCGAAGCTCTTAGCACTGTACCACTGCGGTCCAATGATACCTATCGACCGATTGATATGTTCAGAATAATCTCAACAATGTACTTTGTATTTACTGACACATTTATCAAATATTTCCACTACAATAAAATGCATATAGTTATATGTGTTGATGCCACCTAATATATTTCGAACGTGCTCATAAAAATAACGGCAATGGTGTCAGTCTATTGGAAACACAGTTCACCGTTGGAAACAGTGTACCTTCTGTCGTCTGCGTCCAAAACGGAACGAAAACTTGTTTCTGGTGAGACATTCTGACTTGGACAAGTTCACCTATCACGATGTGAGAATATGCAGCCTGTTAACGATTATTTTCGATAGCTTGTTGATTGATCTGTGTCTCTTATCATATTCATGATATCTTCAACGTCTGCACTCTACTATTGTTGATGCAGCGAGACGCACTAGCAACGCAGCGGTAGTGAAATATAATGGGGAAATTATTAATTAGTCTTAATCATGTATATGTTTGCGTTGTTTGCGGTGTAGGAGTCGACGTCTGATCTGGCGTTCGTGTTCAGCCCTTAATTCAGGTCACTAATGGTCTCTAGAGCAATCGTGGCCACAGCATCCAAGAAGTAGATGTACCAATTGTTGAAATAACGGCGGTCAACTCACGAATATGTGCAGAAGTCGGATGAGCTGGCGCAGTTCTGCCAGCACGCGTGCGTAAAGCTTATAGTAGAGTCGCATCTGATTCCTACCCGAACCACTGCAAGGGTAAATGCACGGATGACGAAGTGCCTCGATGCCGGCTGCAGACACTCGCGTTACGGAATCGTTCACTTGCCTCGCCGCAAGCCACGCAGATGCAAGAGTTGCCTAAAATACAATTGGAATTTGTTGCTTCAGGTCGACTATTCTGTTGACGAGCCCCAACCGCTATGCTACAAGATGTCAACAGTGCCGTCATGGCCGTCGTTCCTTCACTGTCCTCCCAGTACCATAGAATGCTCTACCCAACACAGTCAACAATGCAAACTGATTTGCTACCTTTAAAACATTATAAAATATGCATTTTTTCCGGCTGGCTTTCTTGCTAATTTTTTATTTACAGCAGTGATATTTCAGTTATACTGACAATGGAGTTATGCTGTTATGATATTTGTTTCTTTTGTTTAATTAATGTAAACACCATATTTATTTTAGCAAGTTATTGTGTGGTGTTCCGATCCGGTGTAACACAAATACTGGTCATAATACAGGAACGCGCAGTTAGTTTACGTTTCTACACAATCTAATGCTATTGAAGAACATGAAACAAGCGAACTTCAATTGAAGACGACGTACATTCGGCTCATTTTGAGAAAAAAAGTGTTATCGCCGAAGGTTAGGGTGGGAATGCAATTTCAAATGAATAAGTCTTCATTTTTTTACGAAAGGTATCTATAGTGTCAGATGATTTTAAAGTGATAGACAGTTGATTCCAGATTTTTGGTGCAGCTACAGAAAAACCACGTTTGCCAATATTAAGCTTTGTTTTCGGAACAAAAAGTCGTTGTGAAACAGATGATCTTAGATTCCTGGAGATATCGGAAAAACGAAGGAGACTAAACTAATAGGATGGCTGTTGCGTAGAAAGGGTATGACATGTGATAGTGGCTAGCTTGAATTGTATTCGATATGCAGTTGGAAGCCAGTGTAACTGTTTAAGTAGGGGCAGAGATGGCGAGAAACGAGGTGCTTTTAGTACCACACGTGCTAAACAATTCTGTACACGTTGGAGTTTAGGTCAGTCATTTTTAGCAATATTGTTTAGGAGTGAGTTGCAGTAGTCAAAGCGACTGCTAATTAGACATACTGGTATTGGTTTAGCAGTAGATAAAAACAAATGACGCCGAATACGACGGAAATCACGTATATGGTAGAAACAGGATTTACATACTTGAGAAATTTCTCATGAAAGCTGAAATCACTGTCAAAGACAATATCTAGATTACGAAATGTATCTGATGGTGATGTGTATCATTACCAAGCAATTTAACTGGAAAGTAGTTAACAACCGTGTTTCGTTGTTGTTTTGTACCAATAATTAGATCAGTTTTATCTGGATTTAGCTTATATTTACTTGCTTCCATCCACGGCAAGATGTCAGTGAGATAGTCATTTAAAGTTGATAAAGATGTCTGTGTATCAGTTGGTGAAAGTGATATATACACCTGTGTGTCGTCAACATACAAATGATGATTTATATTATGATTAGTTATGACTCGACTATGGGATGTAGTGTGTAAGCTAAACAGCACAGGGCCAAGGACAGATCCCTGTGGGTCACCAAATGGAAAATGTTCTGGACAAGACAGTGAACCATATATATATATATATATATGTGTGTGTATATATATATATATATATATGCTTTGGTATCGGTCTGAAATATATGAACTAAACCACTGAAGAGCTGTGCCAGAAATCCGAAAATGTATATAAAGGCGATGTACAAGAATGTCGTGATATATTGTATCAAAAGCAGCTGATAGATCGAGTAAGGTGAGAACAGTCAATTTGCTATTATCCATATTAGATACAATGCCATTGTGTATTTTAAGAAGAGCCGTCTCAGTTGAATGAAATCGCTTATATGCAGATTGTAGATCATTTGATAAGTGCTGTGAATAAATATGTTCATGGAGTCGATTTGCAACAACCTTTTCCAAAACATTCGACAGAAAACTAAGATTAGAGATAGGACGGTAATTCGTGAGGTCATTTTGCACAGACTAAGACTTAATAAGCTGATAGACAAGAACTTGCTTGAATTCGTGTGGAACAACACAATCCTGCATTGACATATTTATAA
Source organism: Escarpia spicata (assembly GCA_963995525.1). Classification (NCBI taxonomy): domain Eukaryota; kingdom Metazoa; phylum Annelida; class Polychaeta; order Sabellida; family Siboglinidae; genus Escarpia; species Escarpia spicata. Next base: position 69,109,523 of record OZ023206.1, on the reverse strand, counting down.
TATTTGTAATTAAACCAGTTAGTCAATGCAACTGTTCAGTAGAAAATAGTATATTTATACATCAGTATAAATAAACACAATTAAAACAACTATTGCATCCAGCCGCTGATAGAGACATTTATGATATCATAATATTAAAATTTATGACATGAGTAGATGGTAACGATAACGCGTTTTCAATGGCAATAGACTCTATTCACACGAGCTCCATTGCGTAGCGAAAGCAAGGTTTGATATTGAATAACAAACAATGTTTTTCCAAACATTGCAATGCTTGCGTTGCGGATATTACACAAACCGATGCAGATGGGTGGACAAATCAACATGCTAATATAATCAGTTCATAACAAGAAAAGGAATACAAAAACCGTCGCAGCTTCAGCTTATTTTCACAAAAATGGTTTCGATTGCGACCCAGGACAACTAGCCTACACTAGTAAACATACACATACATGAAAATATTGTATATAACTACAGAAAGTAACACTTTATGCGCAAACGTTTGTTTTGAATTGTTTTCACCGTCTCGCCGGTCTTCCTCTAGATCATTTCCCTTCGTTAGGTTTCCAGGTTGTGATACGCGATGTCCACCGGTTATCACGTGGTCCGCTGATGTGCCCTACCCATGTCCAATCTTCTGATTTGTTCTATCACATCTATGACCTTTGTCTTCTCTCTTACCCAAATGTTTGTTTTTTCTCTCCTGATATGTCATGTTTAACATACTTCTTTCCATCTTTGGTTGTACGGCTGCTAGCTTGTTGTTTGCCTGGGTGGTGTGTGCCCATGTTTCCGCGCCGTATGCCATTGCTGGAAGTATGCACGAGTTGTAGACTTGTCTCTTCAAGCAGGTTCTAAAGTTACCCTTAAAGAGGTCGCGATGTTTGACAAATGCTGTTCAGTCGACGGTGATTCTTCTTTGAATCTCCTTGTCTTGGTTTTTGTCTTTGATATTGTATCGCTGTCCCAGATAGACGTAGCTTTCAACATTCTCTATCTGCATGTTGTTGATATATATACAGGTGTGTGTGTACACATATATATATATATTTATATATATATACATACATATATATATATATACATTGGTGTGTCATTTTCTAGCATCACTTTTGTCTTCGAAATGTTCATCTTCAGACCTTGTTTTTCACTTACATCAGCTAGCTCCTGCAGCATTTCTTTGCAATTCTTGCGGTGTGGTAGCGCATATGAGTATATCGTCGACGAAGTGAAGATGACTGAGATATTCTCCGTCTGTCCTCAAGCCTCTGGTTTCCCAGGTCAGTCTTCGGAATATGCTTTCGAGTGTTGCCATAAACAGCTTGGGCAGTATGGTGTCACCCTTTCGTACTCCTTTCTTGATTTTGATCTTGTTGCTCTTTTTGTATAGGTGGATTGTCACTGAGCTGTTGATGTCTTTCAGGAGTTCAATGTACAGGTCTTGTATCCCTTATTCTTGAATAGAGGTCAGTCTTGCTTGAGTTTGTACCGAGTTAAAAGCCTTCTCGTAGTCGCCGAAATATATTCTTGGCACTTCTCCTTCAGTTGGTTTATGGTATACGGTGTATGTGGTATGTCGTTGAGTATTTGCTCTGAGTCCTGCTTGCTCCCGTGGTTGGTTTTCATCGAGTGTCTTCTCGAAGAAAGAAAGTATCTTTGTGATGATTTGTAGATGTTTGATAACAGACATATCAGTCTGTAGTTCTGTAAGTCTTTCTTATTTTCCTTCTTGAAAATTATCATCATCTTTGCGTTCTTCCATGCAGTGGGTATTAGTCTTTCTGATCAGCATTTACTATAT
>OZ023206.1:68930222-69102722 GCA_963995525.1 Escarpia spicata | reverse complement strand
TTTCCTAACACACTTTCACAGCAAGTAAAAACAATATTATCCGGTTCCACGCATTGGCACGCTACATATTCGGCTAGATAAATAGAGATAGAGTTTAATTTTTTGAATCGCATAAATCATACATACAAACATAATCAAACAAGTATAACAATTGGTGATATAATATACGATTCCAGGCTGACAGCGAAGCCAATTAAGGCTGTAACCAGTTGGTTTAAATGATAATAATATAAAATAAGTAGGCCTACTTATTAAATGAACTTGTCGCTGTCAACCCCACAAACAGGTGTGTAAACAATGTAATAATAATTTAATGTGTAGCCTGTTGATAAAGTGTCTATAATAGATCAGATATGTAAAATGTAACAGCAACAATATTAAATACTAAATGTTCAATTAAATTGTATAGTAAACATTTGGTGATCCCAACCGCCAATAATGACTAGAATATGCTTACACGCATGAACAGGTGTTTCGTAATGAATTAAGGTTCTGCTAGAACTTCATACCTACTTACAACAATTGCTTTTAGTGATAATACACACTTAGTTTGTTTTTGTTTTGAATGATAGTTGGAAATGTATTCCAGATCAACGGACCTTTACATAACAAACTGTTTGAAGAAGTGGTGAAAGAACGTATATGTGAAGTTTCTGTAGTTCCGGTGGTGTGTATGTCACGGGTAAATGTAACAGTATCGGATAAAGCATGTGATAGGCTCCTGTGAACATAATTATACATAAATTGTCCAACTTCAATTTCATATATATCTTGCAATTTTATTAAACTTAGGCACATAAAGAGGGGGTGCGCGTGTTCCCAGTAATTTGTTTAAGTATGGAACGAACACATTTTTTGCATAATAAATAATTTTGTGATATGAGTTTTGCATGTGAATCCCCACAAGGTGATTCCGTATGTCAAGTAGGGGTTAACTAAGTATAATGAATTGTTTTAAGGGCAGAAACAGGAAGATAGCGGTTAACTTTATTAATTGCGTATAAAGCACTGGTTAGTTTATTTTGGCGAACATTTACGTGTTCCTGCCAATCAAGTCTTTCATCAATATGATGGCTTAGAAATTTTACACATTTTATATGCTGAATTATTTTATTAGACATTGTTAGGAGTAATTCTTCCCCCTGAGGAGAACGGGATCTACTAAATAACATGCATTTTGTCTTGGAAACATTTAAGGATATTTATTCGCACGAAACCAGTCAGCTAATACGTTTAGTTCGTTATTCATATCTTCATGTATATTATTTATTTGTTTTTCAATGTTCTATATAGTAGTGTCATCAGCAAATAATATAGTTTTGCATTTTTGTGTACACAAAAAGGAAGGCCAATTGTGTACAAGATGAACAAGAGCGGACCGAGGATAGATCCCTCGGGGACACCGTATGTGATATCTCGCTGAAGCGAATCACTATTATTGAATGTAATATATTGTTTCCGGTTTGAGAGATAACTCTTAAACCATTTGAGTGGAGTACCCCTTATTCCATAATATTCAAGATTATGTAATAAGATTTGGTAATGAATTGTATCGAATGTTTTACTCAGATCCAAGAAAACATTAAGGACCGAGTTTTTCTTTCATAGCTTTTTTAAGTTAAATAAAAACTTTGACTTAAAAACAATATTCAATTAAGCCAAACACTATTCCCTCAACTATTGTCTTGTTTATTAAAATAGTTATTGGTAGAGCTATTTGCTCACCGAATAGTTTTAGAGCAAGCGGACTCAGATTGTCATTTCTTAGGTTGAATAGGCATTATAATTTGTCTGATCTCATTTTCATCGGTTGGGCTCATAAAAAACTATTTAGATTTTGTATAGTGCAATTCTGAAGGTATGCTGTAAATTGCTTTTTAGATTGAGGTATTGCATGTGCGTGGTTTGGACCAACATTTCTATAAAAAAAAGTAAAAGGTAGGTAAGTTCTTATATAGCACAATATCCAGTCATCAGGACTACTCAAAGTGCTTTACACTTTACTCTCTGGCAGACCTGTTCAATAGAACACCATTTCGACTTCTCTGGGAAGCATTAAGCCACGCTGCAATTAATGCGCGAAGGCTATTCGTACACAAATATCCACCACTGTCTGTAGCCAGGTACTCATTCATACAGCTGAGTGAACTGAAACAAAGTAGAGTAAACGAATTTGCCCCGCCGCACAGGATTCGAAGCCGCGTTCTTTCAGTCGATATTCCGGAGCTCTTACCGCTGCGCTACTGCGCTCCGCCAAAAATTACAAAATGTATTCGAAATTTGATCAGGGTCATTAATTATATCGTCAGTATGTTTGAAATGTGAAGCAATGCCTGATTTATTGTTATTTTTTCAATCAAAATTTTAAGTAAATTCCATGTTTTTAGAGTCATTCTTGAATACGTTTAATAGATTAGCATATAAATCCAAAATGGCCGCCGTCAGTATAGGGTAAAACCCTGTCTCAGATAATAATAGGCCGATTCCGATGAGTTTGGTATGAATTGTGATAGTTTTTGGTTTGTCCGATCGATTGAAGAGGTTTTCGTCATCATCCAAGGTCAAGGTCGCGGGTTTTTTGCCTAAATAGCTATACTTAGCAAAAAACTTACCTTTGAGCTATTCATCTTGTGTTAGATGTATCGCGTACTAGATCAGATCATGCTATATATAAAGTAAATGTCTTCTTTTGCCTCCATGATGTCAAGTTCAAGTCCAGAAGGTCAAACTGATTACCTCTAATTGCCGCACGATCCTTATGTTTTTAATAAATTTCGAACCGATCATGTTAGAATCAAATCTAGAGTCAAGTTTATCAACATCCGCTTCAAAGGCGCACATTTTGAGAATAAACACAGGTTTTGTAAAGGCAATGCAACCCAAAATTACGGAAACGGTATCAGGAACTATCCTTTTTTTAACATAGGAAGGCCATTGAATTAGGGGTGGGCAAATTCAATAATATCGAGGGTGGAACAATTTTAGATTCGAAATGACCCAATCCAGTATAATAGTATGGTGGTAGTTGGGAGTTCGTGTCAATCTGAAAGATGAATGCGTCGTCACATACAGATATGTGACAGTTGCACGATTCGTCGCGGAGTTTGAGGTTGGCACGCCTTCAAGCAATGGCTTTGTTCCCAAGCATCATGACCCGTCCAAGTGTCCAGAAGATGTCAGCAGCACATACCGTGGCAGTCGTCGCAGCATTCCAAGAGACTGGGAACCTTTTTGATTTTGACAGCGATGAGGTCAGCATTTCGACAACAAAGAAGTCACATCAGAGGCCCAAAGTATCATGGCGCCCATGATGAAGGAAAGAAACAGCATTCAGCTTTGTGAAGGAGCGCGTACAGTCTCAAGCAATCGCCCTCATTGAACTAATCAAGACGAACAAAACCCCCCTTCCCAGCAATCAAAACAAAATCTGAAGGCAAACCTGTCGATAACACAAAAGAAGACCTGCACCTACTAGGACAGCTTTGCACCACGGTACACGTCAAGGAAGGCAATACCACCTGTTTGAAGTCGAGAATGCTGATGGCCAACCGTCCTTATTAAAACACGGCAGTCTGCGTAGTGGCCAAAAGTCCGATCTGCTGCCATGCTTGCAAACAGACTCGCCATCCAACTTCGATGAGGCTGACGCGAAACTGATTTATGGTGTCGGTATGGTGCTTGTCCTGAGACCGGAGAGAAACATCAACACATTCTGCGATTATGCTGAGAAAAAGGTGATTCCGTACACTGGCCACGGCTAGACGTGTTGATGTCATCTTACGCCGGTAATCTATCAGCTAGCCAGAGAGAAAAGAGAAGCAGGAATCCAACAGCGAGTACCAAGTTATAGTAATGGGAAAATACTGATGAACTGGAACAGCTTTTCTGCGCAACGAAACCGATAAGGTAAGACTTATTCCAGTATCTATCAGGACTGGTCGCCCCCAGTCCGCCTTCTACGACAGGATGGTCGTTATTACAACTTGCGATAAGAATGTCTTGCCGAGCCCAGTTTCTAGGAGGTGGGTTGAGTTTGGATATGGTTGCGTGCCTTTCTGGATTCCCCTCCCCCGAGTAGCTAAAACCCTGAAAGAACTGGTCAGTTGCGGATGCACTACAAGCTGTACAGGAAGGGCTCCTGCTATAAGTGTGCACGGCCAGAGGCAAATGTGGAGTAAGCTGTTACGGTCGCCCCGGTGCTCCTCCGACACCAACTCCCAACTAACACCATACTGCTGTACTTAATTGAGTCATGTCGTATATAATGTTGCTCCACAAGAACAGTGACAGGAAATATTTATTTGTCCAAAAATGCACACAACAGAACAACAGAGTAATTGTAACAAATCATACAATATATTGTAATCGAGTAGACGTGAAAACAAAACGTGGTAAGTATATAAAGTATGGTAAAAAAATAAAAGATTGTCATAATATGCGACGGGAGACTCCTACTAAGACTAAATGCAGTCGCTGTCGTAGGAGCCACACCTGATATAATTGTTCTACCTATAGACATGATTGACTTTGCCCACCAACAATTTAATAGTGGGCTTCCTATGTTAAAAAGAGCGTTTCTTATACTGCTTTCTGTTATTTCGGGTTGCATTACCATTAATAAACGTGTGGTTGATCTCAAAATGTGCGCCATTGAATGCTGATGTTGGTAGTCTTGTGACACGATTATTCTTAATCACAGATAACGCTATGATAGCACGGCAATAATTTGTACTGAACATGACGTATTTGATACAAATAACACGATTAATAACGTCTTGACTTTGCTAGACAACATCGAACATGACATGTGTTCATGTTGTTGTTGACATTCCAAAATGTCGGGGCTCTGTCGATATTGTAAACGGCGGAATGGGCCTTTGCGATTCACTTATGAAAAGCTAACAGGCGCTTTTAAGCCACGCCCAGCGGGCTCGTGATTGGTTACAAGGGCAATAGTCCAGAACGTTTATGGTTGGACCTGGAACAAATGCAAGAAAGCAATTTCAACTGTTTTGGTTACATCAAACTTAAAGGTAACTATATAACATATTAAAAGTCTTCAGCGATGAAAATTGGGGAAGTGACTTAAAACGAGGAATCAACATTCCCCATTCACCTCATGTTAAACAGCATTAATACCTATATTTAAAAATGCATATTTTGCTAATATTCGATATAGCGTCTATTCAATTTCATGGTGATTGAAACTGGGTATTCATAATATACATATGAATGTATGTAAACACACTACAGAGGTGCCATCTGCTGGACCAACCCAGACAACGCACGCGAAGACGCTCGAACGTAAGTAGGCTTGCATAACGGTACTTTCACGTTTTATGTAGGCGCCCACGCTTCAATTAAATAATTTATATTTAGTCAAATCGATGTTAACACATTCTCTCATGATATAATATTACCAAACAGCAACACCGCACTAGTATTCATACATATTTGCAAAGTATAATCAAAAAGTGAGCGATAATAAAGGGTTATCGTATATGGGTTCCGGATTTTGCGCAATGTCGTCACGCTGAACGGTTGCATGTAATAGTACAATATAAAGTAATAATAATATAATAATTGATAACATATATACAACATTTATATAAATATATTTGTTGTTTTTCAGATGTTCTCGTTGTTGCTTGAAGCATGACAGAACCAGAAACGGATTCCTGTGTGTTCTGCCAGGAACCCATAAGTAATGGCCATGCAACAGTATCCCTTCGCGAGAAGGGTAGCCAAGGCAACAATAAAGCTAGCAGACAACGTAGACGACTCCATTGAGATTGCTCCCGGACAAGTGGTGCACCAGGAATGCCGATATTCGTACTGCAATCCGACGAAAATTGCGCAATCCATTAGATATTATGAGAAACCCGGACAAAGTCTCCAGACTCCGTTGCTCCGATCAGCAGAGCAGATGTTTAACTTCAAAACTGATTGCTTATTCTGTGGGACGACAGTATGTTTTGACAGAAGGAAAAGACAAGGAGATGTGTATACTGTGGCTACAAGATAATGCAAGGAAACATTGCTGGAGAGAAGAGACGCCTGGGCTGATCGTGATCTGCCTACAGCTGACGCTGTATGTCACCAAACATGCAGCGTCAACTTCCTCACTGGAAAAGTTGTCCCTCAAATGTTTGTGCATGATGAAGACGTCCAAAAAAAGTTTAAAGTTGAGAGACCAAGCAAATCAACACAAGCCGTCCTGTCTGTGAAGTCAAAGCTGAAGCATTTCTTCAAGTCATTCAACGTCTGCAAGATAACGACGATGAACAAACAACTGTATCAGATCTAGTTAACAAACTGGCCGAGTACCTGACGGGATCTAACACTGAGCCATATTCTGCAGAATATATGAAGGCTAGACTGCGGGAACATTTTGGTGACCAAGTGATTATCACTACTATAAATCACATATCAAATGTGGTGACTATGCGGTAGACGGCTGAACATGTACTGCTTGCATTTCATGCTAGACAATCGGATGATCCAAAGAGCGAGAGAAATCGCATAATGCAGGCTGCTGCTGCAAAGTTCATCCGGGAGGACATCAAGGCAGTAGACACATCATGTGAATCGTACCCAGCGTCAAATGAAATCGAATCTGAAGAAGCTTGTCTCAGCTACTTACCTTCTAGTTTGAAGATGTTGCTTGAAGGAATCGTGAAGGGAAGAGGTGTTGGTGTAAAGGTAGCATTCATTGGACAAGCCATCATGCAAGCAGCGCGACCCCGGGTGTTGTTTGCCCAATTTCAGATTGCATTACCAGTGCAATTACACCATCATTTTGCATCTCGTTTTCTCATTGACTCGCTTCACTATCACGGATTCTGCAGTTCGTACAAATAGATAAAACGGTTTGGACAGAATGCGGTTGTAGATCAAGGCACTGACATACCAAACTACAACACAAAGATTCGCGAATGGATACTGTTGCATGGCCATTACTTAGGGATTCCTGGCAGAACACACAGGAATCCGTTTCTGGTTCTGTCATGCTTCACGCAACAACGAGATCATCTAAAAAACAACAAATATTTTTATATAAATGTTGTATATATGCTATCAATTATTATATACATATATTATTACTTTATATTATACTATTACGTGCAACCGTTCAGCGTGACGACATTGCGCAAAACCCGAACCCCATATTCGATAACTCTTTATTATCGCTCATTTTTTGATTATACTTTGCAAATATGTATAAATACTAGTGCGGTGTTGCTATTTTTGTCAATACGATATCATAAGACAATGTGTTAACATCGATTTGACTAAATATAAATTATTTAATTGAAGCGTGGGCGCCTACATAAAACGTGAAAGTACCTTTATGCAAGCCTACTTACGTTCGAGCGTCTTCGCGTGCGTTCTCTCGGTTGGTCCAGCAGATGGCACCTCTGTAGTGTGTTTACATACATTCATATGTATATTTTGAATACCCAGTTTCAATCACCATGAAATTGAAGGCCCGTTCCGCCGTTTACAATGTAGACAACAATGTAGAGCCCCGACATTTTGGAATGTCAACAACAACATGAACACATGTCATGTTCGATGTTGCCTAGCAAAGTCAAAACGTTATTAATCGTGTTATTTGTATCAAATACGTCATGTTCAGTACAAATTATTGCCGTGATATCATATAGCGTTATCTGTGATTAAGAGAATAATCGTGTCACAAGACTACCAATATCAGCATTCAATGGCGCACATTTTGAGATCAACCACACTATTTATTAATGGTATTGCAACCCGAAATAACAGAAAGCAGTATAAGAAACAATATTTTTAACATAGGAAGCCCACTATTAAATTGTTGGTGGGCAAAGTCAATCATGTCTATAGGTAGAACAATTATATCAGGTGTGGCTCCTACGACAGCGACTGCATTTAGTTTTAGTAGGAGTCTCCCGTCCCATATTATGACAATCTTTTATTTTTCTACCATACTTTATATACTTACCACGTTTTGTTTTCACGTCTACTCGATTACAATATATTGTATGATTTGTTACAATTACTATGTTGTTCTGTTGTGCATTTTTGGACAAATAAATATTTCCTGTCACTGTTCTTGTGGAGCAACATTATATACGACATGACTCAATTAAGTACAGCAGTATGGTGTTAGTTGGGAGTTGGTGTCGGAGGAGCACCGGGGCGACCGTAACAGCTTACTCCACATTTGCCTCTGGCCGTGCACACTTATAGCAGGAGCCCTTCCTGTACAGCTTGTAGTGCATCCGCAACTGACCATCCGAAACTTTCAGGGTTTTAGCTGCTCGAGAGAGGAGAATCCAGAAAGGCACCCAACCAGATCCATACTCAATCCACCCCATAGAAACTGGGCTCGGCAAGACATATTCGGCCACGAGAGATTGCCCACACACGCATTGGCTTGGTCGGTGGCAGGTATTCGAACCGGCGAGACAACTGCGCGAATATCTGCTGGCGTGCTTGGTTGACTTCCACCAAAGAGCAGAACACAGAGTATACCGAGATGACGTGTGGGAGGCCTCTCCATCAGGTGGCGTAACACGGTTGCGAGCTCTGGCATTATGCTCCACTTTCCATACCCTGATTTCTTCCCCGTGCCGAAAAAGAAGAACGTGTTATCAGGACATGCAATGCAGGGAGAGCGTGTGCCTTGGCGAGAGACATGGTGTTGCAGAAGTCGTGAATGGAAATATATCTGAACTTCTTGCCCATTCCAAACGACACCTACAATTTCCCTAAGTACTTGGACAACTACAATCCAATCAGTTGTGGAGCGCAATGATTCAGTGACTAGAGCAGCGTACTCTGGCTGTAGACAGAGGTGGATATTTGTGTACGAATAATCGTCATGCATTAATTGCCGCGTGGCTGGATGCTTCCTAGTGAAGTCGGGATGTTGTTCGATTCAACAGGTCTGCCACAGAGTAGTGTAAAGCGCTTTGAGCAGTCTTGGAGACTGGATACCGCGCTATATAAGACCAGGCCCGTAACCAGGGGGTTGGAGGATTCGTCCAAACCCCTCTTTTTACGAACCCCCTTCAAAAACGAACCCCCCCTCGGACCTTCGCCTATACCCTCACCCTACCTCCGTTTTCCCGCTAAACCAGCTGCATGGCAATCAATAATTACTTTTAGTTGTTCTGTGAAATCTGTTCAGAATTAAATTAAAAACCAAATACGAAACCTTTTGTTTGGGAGGTTCGGATTAATCCCGTCCAAAAACGATCGTTTGTACCCTTCATACCCACCTCCGTTCTCCCATTAAACTAGCTGCACAACAATTAATAATTACTGTTAGTTGTTCCGTGAAATGTGTACAGAATTAAAACTTGTAAATATCGTACATGTTTGGGCGGGGGTTCTGATTAATCCCATGTTTACGAACTACCCCCAAAAAACGACTCCCATCTCTTGGAACCCTACCCTCCTCCGTCTTCCCGCTAAACCAGCTACTTAGCAATCTGTGATTACTTTTAACTGTTCAATAAAATTTTCACAGAATTAAAACCTTCAGATACGATCATTTTGGGGGGATTCGGACTAACCTTATTTTTACGAACCCGCTCCGAACACGAACTCCCGCTCGAACCCTTCTTGGGACCTCTGCTTGCCGCTAAACTAGCTGCGTAGCAATTAATGCAAGTCTCACCAAGCAGTGTGTCTACCCAAATTCTGAAACAGGCTTCGTCGCAAACTGCTGCAGAGGATATTCAACGGCGGACGAGCTTCACTGGTGAATGCTTATTGCTGGGATGTCACGTGTTTGGTGAGTGTACTGAGAAATCCATTAAAGATGACGATGGTCTGGCCAAACGTTCATGTCATGTGTGGCAGCACAGCCTTTATCGATCCGATGAGGAAACCATTTGACCATGGATTGCATTGGAGCGAATTGCCACCATCGAATACATTGATAAGAGTAAGGATACTTTTATCTTCCAAACAGCATTTAAACAACTACAAATTATGTAAATATATGCACACATATATATACTGGCATATGTAACAATATCGAAATGCGATAACTTCACTTGTTGGCCTGCCAGTCAGTTTTGTGCACAGGCGGTACATGTTCCGTATAGATTGCGATTGCAAGACAATGACGAATGAGTTGTGTAAATTGCCGCTCTGACGACTGTCTCGTTGTATGTGTAACAGGTCATTTTTAATTGAATTTCCACTCTGTGACACTGTCAGTGCATTTGCTAGAAAAGGTAAGACAAATACTCTGAAACTATTGACTAGCTACAAAGAATCACAGGACTCATTCAGGATGCTGGGCCAGGAATGGGATCTCTCTCCAGATCCCATGGACAAACTATACTATTTACATGCCTTCTTTACGCTCTAAAATCTTCTGCTATGAACGTCAGTGATCTGAGATACCACCTGTTCTGTGCAAAGAAAAGTGAGATAAAGAGTCACCAACTGCCATCACGCAGAGACTGCTTGTTGAAACATGCACAACGCGCCAACTACCAGACTGCAATATGGAGAAGATGTTTGGAGCAGGACCCAAGGACTCCGAATCCAATTGGCAGAGGCTGGTATTTGGACAGAGAAGATGGGACTGAGAAACTGATTGTACACAGAATAAAGGTCAGCCAGCACCCAAGGCCGGACTGGATCTACTAGCATGCATTTGTCCCAGAAAGCGTGAAATGCCAAAGTGTGTTTGCTTGTCAAATGGATTCAGATGTACTGATATGTGCAGAATCCAAGATTGTGACAATCAGGTGTCTAGTGCTGACAATGATGAAAGTGTAGCTGAGGATGTACCTGTATAATTTGAATGTCTACAACAAGTTCATTGTAAGTAGGTTAATGTTACAGTCAGAAGTGTGCTGGCAATGATGAAAGTGTAGCTGAGGATGAACTGGAAGATGGTTATGATTACTAAACACTGTCTACAACCTCAACTAAGGACATAGTGAGTTAAGCATGTGAAATGTTCTCAGTGCATGGTGTGCATTACAACAGCTACAAGTCAATACTGTGTACCTACACAATTTGAATGTATACCACAAGTCCACTGTATGTAGGTTAGTGTTACAATCAAAACTTTAGGCGGCAAGCATAAGAAAAATTAATATATCTCAATGACAACAACTGCAAATTCCAAAGTCATCATAATACATATAACTGCAATAAAATGTACAGACTGTGCCTACATAATAAAAACTGAAGTCCAGTGACATTTAAGTGATTTCTTTTGCTGAATGCCTGAATGGCGGGATTGTATGTTGAGACAACAACTCCTGATAGCTTGTAACCACACAATCTTGTATGTAGTGCAGGCCTGTATATAATACATTAAATCAATCAAATTTAATATAATGTTATTGAAAGTTAAATTATTAAGTTGTTAGTGTGAAGTGATAACCATATTAATACCATAGATACTTAATATGCATTGGACAACATAGTGTGATCAATGTTTAGGATAAAACAATAAATATCACAAATACTGCATAGTATATTTATTAGCAAGGACAACTGTTTGATTACTATATGAAAAACAGCCTTATTTCAATATGTACAATGCAAATAAAATGCATAACATGCAAACACTGAAACAAACGTTATACTACATTCTTAATTATTTAAACCTGTGAAATGTTACAAAAAGAAAACTTATGAAGTTGTTAGTTGAAAATATTAAAAAATTCCGTCGTCATTAAAAAAATTATCTTTACAACCTTGCTTATCCACCGTAGCTCCCTAACGCCTTGACCCATCTGTTGACAACTGGAATACTACTTACGGATTTTGAGATTGACCAATCCTTTTGTTTTGATGCACCTCTGAGCTTGGTTTCTAAGGATTTAGGCGCAATAGGATTTATCTTATTATTATTATTATAAATAGATTAATGCCACAAATATACATTGAACGAAATGTTATGTTCAATGTTTATGATGAAACAAAATATTACAAATGCCGCATACAATATTTTAGCCGGGGAATTGTTTGACTTATATATATATATATATATATATATATATATGACAAACAGCCTTATTTCAAGTTGTACGATGCAAATAAAATGCATAGCGTGAACACATTGTGAAACAAACAGTATACTACATTCTTAATTGTGTATACCTGTGTGCCGTCCAAGTTTGGATAACCCACAGTAAATACGTTGCCTGTCGTCATCAACAACTGGGCGAGACAAGGCCCTAAATGTGGAATTACCTCATGAAAGCATTTTTATTAATTCTTAATGTAATGTAATTTGTGCCATCTTCTAAAGATCATTAATTTGCTAATAGCTTGTTACATTTTTGTTTTGTATTAATACTTAATGTAATGTATTTTGTGACATATTTTAAAGATCTTTAATTTGCAAATAGCTTATTACATTGGGGGGGGGGGATTAAAACAATAATTACCTGTATCCCGGCCTTCGGTGTGGATACAATTCCCGATGGGCTGGGTCTCCTTTGCTGCCCGAGATTTCGATTTTTAAGTCATCCACAGATCACGTCTGTCTTGCTGACATTTCGATATCTGGAAACAACAGACTATAGCTGTTGTTTACGAATATTACATAAAACATTGTAACTGTACCGCCCTCCGGGCAATCTAGCCTTAATTGTAAGTATCTAATGACATTCACTTTTGCCAAATCTGTTAGCACTCACATAATATACAAATTATCAATAATTGAGAGAGGTTTATTTAAAAGTGTTTAAGACAACACCGAGAGTACATGGAAAGTTTAGTTATTTTCGCCAAATGATATAACAATACCATGCTTCTCCATCATTTCAAAACAGACCTCTAGGTATATGACGTCATGAATTATAGACTTATATCGGTCTTGCCAATTATGTCTAAACTTCTGGAACGACACGTGCACAACCATTTCTACGCCTATCTTACATAGTTTAAATTACTGCTAGACGAGCAATCCGGCTTTTGAGAGAATCGGTCATGTGAAACCGTATTGCTTAAGCTGACCGACTGTTTTCTGAGCAACATTGACAAAGGCAACTTGTGTGGCATGATGTTAGTCGATCTGAGAAAGGCTTTTGACTTGGTTGACCATGATCTGATTTTACTCAAACTGGAGTTGTATGGTTGCCATGATCTTATCTTAGCGAACGCTACCAACGCGTGAAATATGACAGTGTGTTGTCAGACCATCTTCCGGTAACGATAGGTGTGCCGCAAGGCTCAATATTTGGACCCTTGCTTTTTTATTATTTTCATGAACGATGCCATTCTCGAAGTAGCAAACACGCGGGTTGACATGTATGCCGATGACTCGACACTATATACGGCCGGCAAATGTGTTGCAGACATAAACCGGTCACTAACAACTCACTCAAAACCACTGTACAACTGGATAAACGAAAATCGAATGATTCTAAACGCCGATAAGACAGAGTGCATGATACTTGGCACCAGGCAGAAATTACAACGTGCAAGTCCGAACTTATGCGTACATGGCAACAACTGTATCGTAACACCCGTTCAGACCCACAAATTACTTGGCTTATACGTCGACAGTAACCTAACTTGGAATGTACATGTGACAAACCTATGCTCCAAACTGCGGAGTCGGTTGTATTTGTTCAACCAAGTGAAACGCTTAATGCCGCTACGTGCAAGGAAACTGTATTTCTCAGGGATGGTGCAACCGTTGATTCACTACGGCTGCGTCATATGGGGTAGTTGCGGACACGTTTTGCTGTCGAACGTTCATAAGGTGATGAAGCAGTATGCACGTGTAATTTTGAATGTGAAAGACCGGCGGCAAGTTTCAAAAGTGACACTATTTCGCTCTCTAGGATGGTTGCCAATCGATGTTCGCATACGTTACTTCACTGCCATAGTAATGTATAATATCATGCGGCCTACCTTATAGACCTATTTACATTAAACAGTAGTGTACATGATGATCACACCCGCGGCTGCACAAACATTCGTGTTCACAAGTACAACCTGGCCATAGGCCAGCGCACATTTGCTTACAGGGGTGCGAAACTATGGGACGCTATCCGGGAATCTATACAGAATGCTAATAGTGTAGAGGCCTTTAAAACAGTCTTTTTTTAATTTCTCAAGAAGGATGTATACAATTGTTTGAACTTTTCAATTGATATACCTGAATGAGTATTTATTTTAAATGATGAATTGTTTTAATTAATTCATCTTGATCGTATTGACTATTATTATTGACTTTAATCTTTCTAGAACTGGTAAATGTATTCATGATGTTGTTTTATTTGTATTGTCATATTAATCATTTATTATTAAATTTATTTATTATTATTTATATTGTTATTGTTGTGAATTGTATATTTTATAAAAGCTGTGTAAATGTTGATATAAGAATGTAGTGTGAGATGGCCCATTGAAAATCACGATATAACGTGACATGGTCACCATCATTAAATAAAGCTTTTACTACTACTATTACTATATGAGCTGACCATTCCATATTTCTTACATGTACCCACCCGTACATCAATGCAGCGGCTACGTGGTGACACACGTACATTCTGAGTGGACACTCACAAGGTGAACTGTCTACATAGCAATTATTCAGATCAATCTGAAACAATAATTATATAGATGTATGTATGATACAAAGCTTTAATTCTTATATAAATAGTATATATATATATACACACACACACACATATATATATACATATAATTATATATATATATATATATGTATATATATATATATATATTACTCTCATAAATAAACAACAAACACATGATAAAATAATACAATAAATAGGAATAGGGCCATACCTTTCAATTCTTTTTGCCACAAATGTTGATAACTGAAATTGCTGTTACATAATACCATAGTATTGTTCATAGTACATGATGCTATTCTAAAAGTGCATTACTCAGTAACAGACTTAGTGGAGTGGCTACTGCCAGTATGTGCTACTTATTTGACTATAGCCTTACCTAGGCTATGACAATGTAACAATGTATAAGTCATTATACTTAGTCGTACTGTTAGGCCATTACCATTGACCAGGCCCAAGCCTTAAAAATGTTTCTTTAAAGCCAAAGTTTACCATGTCACATCAATAAGTTCGATTAAGAACTTACCGTTACTCTGTGAGACGTGTCCCTCAGCGATACTTACACAACGGACTCAACGTGGACAACTTCAGGATCAAAAAATTATTTCAATATGTGACCACCGTCAACTGCAGCCTGACTCTTTCGTTGCATTTTAAATTTCCAGGATATATAATTAATATAAAACTGAAGAGACAAAGCCATAACGCATGTAATAAAGCTAAATTAAATCGATAAACTATGAGTTGAAATTATTTTACTGGCTTTCGCGATATTATTCAAAATGACAAAAAACTAAGATCAACAGAAAGCTGACACTCTTTTGAAAAATTACATATCCGAGCGACGCGGGAATATCGAATAAGTTTACCTAAATATCGACCTCAAGATAGCTTTGACTTAATCACGTAAAACTGTTTGGAACTCACAAAAGACCACAGATGATAATATTAAAATTGGAGCAAAATATATCAAATGGAAAAGGGTGAAATTCAACACAAACTGAGATACTGTTGCAAAACGTCATACTCAATACAAATGACTGCTCATAGTCGCATTTAATGCACGAGCGCCAATGATTCAATAACTCACAAAACTGTTTAATCCAGACAAATTATTGTGTTTAAGATACTCCATAACTTACTAGTATTTACATTTGTGTCATTTGACATATTTAACTAACATCGTGACTAATTTTTTTTATGTTTTATGTCGCCTGACGGTTTCGTGGCTACATATTCAAAGGGAGCATTTCGTGTTTTATTGATAATTTAGATTTTTCAATTTAGCAAAATGTTCAAGGTGTATTGTCTAGCCACCATTAGATTTGGACTCAGCGCCTAAAAATCATTCAGAATCAATGACAAAAACGAACTTTATATCATAAAACCTAGATATACTCCGTGACTCCCTGACTATAGTACGCATGTCGGCGTCAACGGCAACGGCAAAACCCGAGACGTGAACGTCGAATTCTGGCTATGTATTACTGGAATGTCAACAAACAATCATAGATCATTTTTGATCCATGGGGCATAAAGTGAATTGTTGAATGAATCTCTATTTTCACTTATCTGGACCAATAATTGTTCATGCCTGACATGTTACATTGCACAAGTTCACACGTGAAATTACGTACACAACAATGACGTTGCCATGCCTACATTCGCGCCACTGTCCATTTTGAATAGACAGTCAAATTACGTTACTCAGCTAGTTACTGTCACAGCCACTACGCGTTACAGTGGCGCTGCATGAGATATTATGTCTATGGTATGTCTAACTGGAATAACACAGGGTCTATAACGCACGGCCGCAAAATCGCAGACTAGCGCAAACCTGGGCGCTATTTGGTCCTCAAACGTGTGCTAAGATGCAATATTTTTATAAAATAAATATACCTGGAATTAAGTGGTATGATAGAACTAACACACTGCTGCATTAAATTAAGGCAATAGTGTAGTTATAACAACGAAATCGAGGTGGATCCTGGTTCTAAACAAATGCCAACTGCTGAACTAGAAGAAGTTGACTGTAGATTTAGCCACTGCACAAGTCCTCATTCATTGAGACTGGCCTAATTTAGATTATAATCTAGCTTCTAATTCGTTATCGCTCAATTCAATGTCCCTTTCGTATTGTGCCGTTGTTCTCTTTTATACGTCCGCTTCTGTGAAAGTCTATGTTGATTTGGCAGCTACAATTGTTTAAAAAAAAGTTTTGTTTGGCATATCAACATTCAATATAAATATGTTGGTTTGATGGGATAAGGATTTTTTTAATATTTAAAATTGCAACTTCTAAGACATTCACATCTGCCCTTTTAAAGATGGTGATCGTCAATATAAATGTCAATATATATTAGCAACTACGGAACGCAAAACGGCAGTTGGTGTGAATGTGTATATATTTATTGGCAGCGCTTTCTAAAACGTTAAACTTCACTTACGCTGACATCAATATATTCGCCATTTTAAAGAAGGACCACGTCGAAGCCTATAATTCCCGTATTTTGAGAACGACGTAACATCACAAGTAACGTCGCTCCTACTGGGTCTACATCAGTGGTGCAATCACAGTTGACCACGAGTCAGCAGAAGGCTCCCACTCTCTGAAGCGTTTTGGGACTTTCATCAATCACCAGAGATCTACCAAGGCTAGCATCTCCCCCTTGAAGACCAGTGGGCAGCTCACAATAGACCGTGTGGTGTCGTGGTGCAGTTGCTAGAGCTTCGGACTCTCGACCAAGTGAACCCGGGTTCTAATCCGGTGTGGGAGTGTCGAACCTTGGGCAAGTTCGTTCACTGTTGCTCCAGTTCAGTCAGCTGTATGAATGAGTACCTGGCTATAGACAGTTGTGTATATTTGTGGACGAGAAGTATTCGCGCATTAATAGCAGCGTGGCTGGATGCTTCCCAGAGAAGTCGAGATGGTGTTCGATTGAACAGGTCTGCCAGAGAGTAAAGTGTAAAGCGCTTTGAGCAGACCCGTGGACTCGATACTGCGTTATATAAGAACGCAAGCTCTGAAAACCCAGTTCCAGTCCTTCTTTAGTGAGAGGAAGGGGTACACTGATGAAGAATTCCAAGTCAGGTGCCAGATGAGTAACGTTGAACATTCATCCACGCTGACTGACCTTGTCATCTCAGATGAGGGCATACGCAAGATTCTCACCAAACTTGATCCCTACAAGGCCTGTGGCCCGGACCACATCAGTCCGCGGGGCAACTGGCAACTGAAGCGGCCCCGATCTTGACTACTAACTTCCAGGCCTCAACCAACACAGGCAAAGTCCCATTGAACTGGAGAGAAGCCAACATAACGCCCGTTTTTAAGAAAGACGAGAATTATGAAACTACCTCCCCTTACCCATCACAAGCGTTTCATGCAAGATCCTGGAACATGTCATCGTCAGCGCTCTGATGAATCACCCCGAAAGCAATGGAATCCTCAGCCCAGAACAACACGGCTTCCGCAAATTAAGATCCTGCAAAACCAAACTACTGAACTTCACTGAAGAACTCAGCGAGAACATGGAACAAGGCCACCAAGCTGACATCGTAATAATGAACTTTGCGAAAGCCTTCGACCGGCTTAAACACAGTCTCCTCTTACATAACCACCATGGAGTCCAGGGCAAAGTCATTCGGTGGCTCGGGGCTTTCCTCGGGGATCGGCGGCTAGCAATAGCGGTCAACGATGCTAACTAAGGTTACGTCAGTATGCGCTCAGGAGTACCACATTGGTCAGTCGTCGGATCAGCACTATTCCTGGCCTACATCAACGACATCCCAGAGCAACTCACCGCGCGGACAAGCCTGTTTGCCGATGACACCGCTGTCTATAGTCTCTCCACCACAGACCACGACCAACTTTAGCTACTACTTGACCTCCAATGATTGGAAAGCTAGGAATAACGATGGGGCATGGATTTCCACCCATGGAAATGTGCTACTCTCCCTGTCACCCGCAAGAGAACCACTGCTGAATGTCAATACCTAGTCCATGGCCGTACTTTGGCAACAGTACAAAAAGAACTAATAATCCTGCTGTACAAAACAATAGTGAGGCCTCATTTAGAATATTGTATACAAGCGTGGAAGCCATATCGCAAGAAGGACATAGATATGCTAGAAAGAATACAGAGGAGAGCGACTAAAATGATATCAAAACTGAGGGATCTTAGTTATGAAATTTGCCTAAAAGAATGTGGTTTAACAACATTAGAGACCAGGAGATCAGATAGAAGTGTTTAAAAGTGTTTTTTGTCGATTAAGAAATATAGAAGGACTAGAAGACATGAAGTTACATTAGCAAAGGAGCAGTGTTGATTAGATATAAGAAAGTTCTCATTTTCACAAAGGACTGTAAATGAATGGAACAGATTATCTGCTGATTGTGTGGGTGCTAGTAGCGTGAATATGTTTAAAAATTAAATCGACACATACTTCAGAAGGGCGGGATACACAAAGTTAAAAGGGTTGGACTCTCGATAAGCCAAAGGGTTTCCTTGTCCACCTGCCACCTAAAGTTAATTCTCTTGGTGGCAATCTTGTTAAAATATAAATCTTGTTAAATGTCAATGCTGCCAATTATCTCGGTGTTACCATCACCCGAGACCTCAGCTGGGACCAGCACACTGACAACATATGTGCTAACGCCAACAAAACCCTAGGCTTCTTACGTCGCAACAACAAGATCAGCGCCACCCAGCTGGAGGAGACTGCATGCAAGACCTTCGTTTGTCCCATACTGGAGTATGTCTGCACAGTATGGGACACCTACACACAGTGCAACATTAACAAGATTGAGGCAGTCCAGGGAAGAGCCGCTCGGTTTGTGGTCAACCAGTACCAGAAGACATCTAGCGTCACCACAGTGATCAACATGCTCAAGTTCCCTTCCCTCCAGCACCGCAGAAATGTGGCAAGATTGAACATGCTTCATAAAATCCTTAAAAACCAAGCAATAGTCGAGTTCCAAACTCGTTCCTGCCCCGATCAGAAAAAGGAGAGGGCACTCACAGCAGCTCTGTCAGATCCAGTGTAGAACCAAGTACAGGCAACATTCTTTCCTTCCCAATACCACCAAAAATTGGATCGAGCTGCCGAAAACAGATGTGGCTGCCAGAACCCTTGACATCTTCAAGGCAAAGATTCCACATATCTAGATCTTCCATAGTTAGATCAGGCAGGGGTATGGATCTTATTTTAATTATTAATTTACTTATTTATTTCTATTTATTTGTTTTAAATTTTATTAATTTGTATATGTTTGGTCTTTTTTTTGGGGGGGAGTTGTTTTATTATCACTTTTATTTTTTTATAGTGAATGTTCTCCATAGGTCTGACTCTCTAGATATTCTTTTGGTAAAACAATTCCTACCTCCTCGCAAACCCCTAAAGTGCGGCAGAATAATCAGAAAGATGATTGTGGCCACAAAAGGATGATGGTGATAGTGACCTAGAGCCACCTAATTTTTCAGATGCGACAGTTTCAGGTATCTTTCGCCGACATTTACTAATCCGCCAATGTAAAGAAGGTGCCCGTGCGCAGCACCCTATTATTGAGTTATCCATGGTATTTCCACTGAAGCCCCTTCTCGTTGGAGTACACAGCTTCGTCGAACGTAAGAAATTCAACTGCCTTAAGTACAAGAACTAAAAAAAAACGCCCTTCACCTGATGGGTGCCTTTTTAGTTGACAATCGTGAACGTAATATTTACCAATTGTATGAAAACACATACCATCGTTACATAAACACCACAACGCGCTCACGGATACTCGTTATTTGTTAAAAACGACGAAGCTCGAGGAGAATGTGAAGTTCACGTCCATCGATAACTCCTAGTGATGATAATACAGACTTGTCAAATAATATTCGTATTGGTATGTTATTGGCATGAGGGTAGGCATAAGCATTGTTGTCAGCGTCTCCTCCCTGTTGCCGGGGGCCGTTTTCCCGAAGTAGTTACCAGGCGCGTGAGGTTCCTGCGATTGTTAGGTTACATTTTACGTATTATGCACACATTACCTTTTACGTTCCGAACAACTGATTTACCCCATAAAAGGTGAGAATATTCACATATGATGGGTATTTTGAAAATATATAGGTCTTACGTCCTATTCTATGGATCGTAATTTAATCCCTGAAAGTTTGGTGGTGGAGGTTTAAGTCGTTTAAGAGGAAAACGTTAATCACAAACATACATTTACGCTTGCTCGATTATAATTATATATGTAGTTGGTGGGAAAATATCCTTAATGCGTCGAATTCAAGTGCTGGGGCCTGTAGCATGAGTAGTTGTCTGATAGTTGTCACCGCGATCCATCTTGTATCAACTTCGCAAGCCCTTCTTTATTGTCATATGTATGGGAAGAGTGCGGACAATGCATATTTACGTGCACCTATGAGTTATCTAGCGCTCCATTAATAACACTTTGATGTTGATCTTTGGGGGAGGGGGAGGTGAAGGCTCAGGTATATGGGTATCATCGAATATTTGCTTCACTGCCACATTAGTGGCGTAAGTGGTGTCCAGACTATCCATACCATGTAACGATTCTTCTTAAAAGTCAATATTACAAGCTACATTATACACAGAGTAATCGGGATATTATATATTCGAGGCGGTATTATCAGCGATTATCAATCCGTTTGATTTATTCATGTGACACATCATATTCTGCAGCGTGTAGTAAGTTCACTAACTGCTTGGATCTTGAGGCGCGTTGAACTGCTAATGACAAGCCGACATATATAGTGTCGTCTTGCGTTCTGTAAACAGTATGTCTTGGCCAATGCACAGGACAGTGTAAAGCTGATCCGCATCTTCTGTTTATAATCTAGTCCATTTTCTGATATATATAATATAACACAAAATATTTCACTTGATGCAGCTGTAAAAGCAGCGACTGCACCAAGGATATATTAAGTTGGAGAGAGAGGGGGATAAGGGCGAGAGAGAGAGAGAGAGAGAGAGAGAGAGAGAGAGGGGGGGGGGGAGAGAGAGAGAGCAACCTACCTGGTTTTGGATCTTTGGATGTTTACTTCCTATGGACAATCTATGGACAATCTATGCTATATCTGTTCTAGTGTGCGTGCGCGTTCATGGGCGTGCGCGGACGTGTACGTGAATGTTGACTAGGTAGGAGCTATGGATGTACCAAAGTGCATGCTGGCAATCCACTCATTTTATTTGTTAAAACGCCCGGCTGTTCACCATATAAGCCACGTCGTGCACATCACATTATGTAAGCCAGATAATGTAAGATAAGTAATTTGAGCCACATCATGAAAGAAACACTAAGCCACAATGTTTGTGTCTGCGACGCTTCCACTAGTCGCCGAAGAAATTACACATAGTTTAAACCGATTCCCTACTCAAAATGATGTCAAATCTTACTTTGTAGACTGTCCAAGCATAGCCTTCAACACAAATATCTTTGGGATGTTACTGGGCTCCACCGAAGTAATCTGGTAGAATCGATGGTGCGCATGTCACTACCACGGAACGTCACTACCACGGAAGCAGTATGCCACACTCTCTATAGTTACACTTCAGCCAGCGATTGATGTAACATGTCGCCTTCCAACGGGGTCTTCCACGCGTAATGAGTTCCACCTTGACAAGGTGAACTTTCCATGCATCGCTTTCGAAGCAACGCCATTCATTGTACGATCCTAGGCTCCACATAGTCACGTCCGCAGGATAGTCGAAGCACTTGGCACTAATTTCAAAGAAACTGGTCCTGTGGATAAAACAAGAAAATGTTACAGTAGTAACTCCCTCGATGCTTTTTGTGTACGTGAAATGACGCACACAAATGCAGATTCTACTGTTGCTTGCATTCACGGATTTGCACTTTTACATGGTCCATGATATAATTTCTATTAACTTTGTAATATCTTAGCGCTATTTCAACTGATATGTAGCCGTATATATCCACTACCTCACGAATATTCATGTTGGCATATTACGAGAATATGCTTCCGGCTTAAATATCCTGAATCGAGAAACTCATAAACTTCGGATTGACAACATCTAACTTTCCACCACCAATGCGAATCTAAACCCAACTGGAAGACCTTGAACTGCCTTTGAACGAGGGTAAGTGAATGAACGGAAAACAGGCGTATCTGGAGACATTTCGAAAACTATTAAAACTACGACTGCGGCGGACTCTAACAAAGAAACAACTGATGAGTTTTCATCATCTAAACTCCCAGGTAAACAGCGCATACACACATTCACATACACAAACACACACACACACACACAAACACACACACACACACACACACATATACCACTTACACACATACCACTCACACACATACCACTCACACACACACACACACACACACACACACACACACACACACACACACACACACACACACACACACACACACACACACACACACACACACACAAACACACAAACACACAAACACACACACACACACACACATAAACACACACACACATATACATAAACACACACACACACACACACACACACACACACACACACACACACACACACACACAAACACACACACACATAAACACACACACACACACACACACACACACACACACACACACACACACACACACACACACACACACACACACACACACACACACACACACACACACACACACACACACACACACACACACACACATACACACACATACACATACCACTCACACACACACACACACACACACACACACACACACACACACACACACACACACACACACACACACACACACCGTATGAATTTACTTGGATTTTTTTAAGTCGTTTCTACCGTTGTTCAGTCTGACCCGTTTACTCGTAGACCGTCCTCTTGAGAGTGAGATGTATATGTAGTCGTTAGTGCCCGCCCCCCAATCGCTGGCTGTCATCGTCGTTACAAGGTACTTGCATTCTACAAAATGTATCGTTTTCTTACGCCACCGGTTTAACTACATTTAGCAATTCAAATGGCAGTGGAACTCCCGTCAGCGTTACAAGACATCATTCTCTTGCATTCTGTTCACTTCTTGTATCATTCTGTTTATTTGTTAGGCTTTTGATTTTCCTCCAGATGAGTAAAGATATCATTGAGCGAATGTAACCGGAGTCTTCCTGATTGGCTTTCAAGTCGTCTTCGTGTGTCGCGTTACGTTTGTTTAAATAATGTTCTCTTCGCTGTTACATAAAGACTGAATACAATTATAACATTTAATCCAGAGGAAAATCGTACCGTCGTAACGTTTCGCGTATTGCAAACAGGTTTGCTAGTACTGGGTCTAACAAGTAGGGTGTGTGTGTCTTCTTCCAAAGAATAGCCAACCCCGACATGTTGACATAGCATTTGGTGACCAAACAAATAATAGGAACAGTTCTATATACTGAACATGGTCATGGGCCCGAGGTTATAAAGTGTACTCAGTGCTCGGTGCTCAGAATTTCACTCGCTTTCAAACCGTGCTCATAATCATGGAGTCACTGAGGTTATAACACTTTCTGAGCACGAAATCATGCTCAGACTTGAGTATGAAACGAGTTCTGGATATGCCATAGACCTTGCTCAACGCCGTACTCAGACAACCAAAGATGGCAGCTCATGGAGAAAGTGGTCGAATTCGTTGTCCAAGTTCGGCGTGAGCCGTGAGCCGTGACTGACCAGTGCATGTTACTACTGTTTCACGCTATTTTATCTGTTGAATTGTCTTGTGTCATATCTGTTCCATCGTGCACAGCGAGGTGTTTTCCTTGCAACGTTAATCAGTCAATATTCCTCAACACATTCACAACGAAGTCCACCACCCTGTCATAGTCGGAAGTTGATATTGTTTATAAACAGTT
Organism: Escarpia spicata; assembly: GCA_963995525.1. NCBI lineage: Eukaryota > Metazoa > Annelida > Polychaeta > Sabellida > Siboglinidae > Escarpia > Escarpia spicata. The sequence continues at coordinate 69,078,275 of OZ023206.1, read as the reverse complement.
GTAGGTTTGTTATCTTCGTCAACAAGAGAGCTCTTTCTTTTGCTCCCATACTCAAGACGGCGTACTCAGTTGAGCACGAACTCAAGAAGTTTAATTTATCACCATGTGAACATGGGTTTTCCGGTGAGCGTGAAATATCGAGTTTGAGCATGGAATTGAGTATGAGCACCGAGTACTCTTCATAACCTCGTCCCAGTTTTAACTCTACAATAATGTCGTATTCCAGGACTACAGTGCCAATATAAACTAGACTATATGCGTTACGTGTAACCACTTTTTAATTTAATTATGTTTTAACCAAAATCTATCGCTGCAACGAATAATCGTAGAGAGACAGTGTGCAACAAATAGTCGTAGACAGACAGTATGCAACAAATAGTCGTAGACAGACAGTGTGCAACAAATAGTCGTAGGCAGACAGTGTGCAACAAATAGTCGTAGACAGACAGTGTGCAACAAATAGTCGTAGTCAGACAGTGTGCAACAAATAGTCGTAGACAGACAGTGTGCAACAAATAGTCGTAGACAGACAGTGTGCAACAAATAGTCGTAGACAGACAGTGTGCAACAAATAGTTGTAGACAGTATGCAACAAATAGTCGTAGACAGACAGTGTGCAACAAATAGTCGTAGACAGACAGTGTGCAACAAATAGTCGTAGACAGACAGTGAGCAACGACATCACAAGAATATCGTTAACTGTCAAACTGACTCAAAGGAATCAATTTCGGCAATAGGCCCACCTGTTGGATCTTGTCTTACGTAATAACACTCGATAGTTGCAGGAAGCGGTAGTAGACAGACTGCCAACAAACAGAAGCGACTAGCGAACATTGCTTCAGTTGATATATCTTGTCAACTCGTGTCGTTGTGCGTCGATGTAGGGTCCGTAGACTTTCACGGCAAGTCCGAATACACACTCGTCGCTCGCCTCGTTTCAAATAGACTGTCAGACAATCGCCGCGATGACGTCATCTTCAGAACCGCCGGAAGCACGTTGTCAGCAAAGCTGTGCGTGTTTTCTATGATTACTTTAAATTACGTAAACGATTTGGGGCCGGCTTCATGACGTGATTTTTTTAAATATAGGCGAACGTAAGGGTTTACACAAACACGTGACGCTAAGTAATTGCGTAACTTTAAGTACACTTCATGAAACCGGCATGGACGAATAAATTAAATGAGAGTTATCTCGGACTGCGGGATAATCGCTATGCATGAATAGAGACAAGTAGAAGGCTCGAACCATTCGCGGGAAGAAACGACAATAATTTTAGCACTACTTTATTTTTCATTTCGTTTGTTTGAATCAAAGTAAATATTTGATAAAACGTTAATTACATAATAATACACGTAAGCACACAATATATATATAAACTGGTCATATGATGACAATGTATGCGCAGGCATTCCTGTAGAAACTATCTCATGCTGTCAACACAATACAAGCTAGTAGTAGTGGATTTCTGGTATGACGCTCGCAAGCTTCGTTTTCTTGTTCGTCCGGCAAGCCTTGTTGTCACCTGTTGAACCGGCAGACGGATTCACAAACGCTGATTGTGTGCCCTAAAGTCTGAGTCAATGTCTACTCTTGTTATAATATAATATTAATAATATAACACCAGTTTGTGATACAGCCAGATCGTGTGAGCCATCCTAAAACTGAAAACTGTTAAAACCCACACTACTTTGCGCCAGAAGGGCTTCAGAGTTCAAAGGTCATTTCTCATCAAACATAATCTGGTTTGCTGCCATCATTGTTGCGAGTGGTAGAATGAATAGCAAATAACACTGGATATCTGGAAATGTGTGTATTGACATTATACATGTCAAATAAGTAACACAATATAATATATCAGTGTGTCTAGAAGCCATGTTTGAAATGTAACTAATTAATTTAGGATTCGTGAAACAACAAAATCACACAATTTACGAGGGCAACAATACAGGGAATCCGATTTTTTGGATAGGCTTTCGGCCTGGCGTGAATGTCTTACTGAAATTCCACAATAGCATACTGTCTTTTTCCAAGGACCGGGTGCTTTTCAGAATATCTGAATTGGTGCACTTTTGTTGAATGTCTAAACTCATGCAGCACGTGTTCGTCATCCATTATTTGATGGTTTGACGGAGTTTCTGCTATGCAACAGACCACGTGATAGATAGGTCAATTGTTGAGCAATCGAACTGTAATAACATGCGCAAATCTAATGTTGAGTATGCTTATGTGTGTGTGTGCGCGCGCGCGCGTGCGTGCGTGCGGTGCGTGCGTGAGTGCGTGCGTGCGTGTGTGTGTTAACACGCACAGCAATTAAATAAATTATTGCGATTTGGCCGTCGGCTCCAACAGCGTAGCGCAGCCGAAACACTTTTACCAAGTTGTGTAGAATCCGGGTCCACCTCTAGTTGCCGTTATAGCTGTTTTGTCTACCCCCCTAAATGTACAACCTCGGTGTGTTTATTCAATAATTCCACATAATTTCAGGCATATAATATTTTTTAATGTTGCGTCGCTAAGATGCAATATAATTATAATGTAAACATGCCTGGGATTATGTGCAATGATGGATGTAACTGTATGAAATATCAAGTTTAGGCACAAATATAGTTATAACGGCAAACATCAAGGTGGGCTCGGATGACCGATGTAAACACATTTAACCTTCAGCCCTCCCTATCTTGGATCGTCGAGGACGGCAGGTACATTTAAGCCCAACCAGTCATATATCTTGAAAGAATACATATTTTTTGTATACAATAAAACCAGAAAGAATCTGGCGGATATTACAACTTTTTCAGTTCTGTTCACCAAAAATGCACATTTACTGAAAATTTTTCAGTAACGTCCGTTATTAACCACCTAAGTCACGTCATATCCGCCACACCATATAAGCCAGGTAGTGTAAGCCACGTCATTTGAGCGACGCCATGAAAAGAAACGTGAGGGGATTACGCCGTAATGTTTGTGACTACGCTTCAAGGGGTCACCGAATAAACATACCGATGTTCCATTCTATATATGAGTTCCACTTTGACACAATGGACCGTCAACTATCAACTTCAACACAAATGTGTTACTTGACTCCACACAGTTAATATCGTACGACCGGCGATGCACACGGAACTAGTGTAACCACATTAACATATCAACCAATTCGCACACCGTGTGGTTACACATTACCCAGCGATTGAGGTAACAATCCACATGCCAGGGGTGTCTTCCAGGTGTCACCTGTTCCACCTTGATCGTAGAAACTTTCCAAGCATCGCCTTCAAAACAATGCCTTTTAGGGTAGTTGTGTTTGCCAAAACTCCATATTATCAATTGCGAAGGATTCACAAGAACGTAGAAGCACTTGGCTGTAATCTCGAAGACGCTGATCCTGTGAAAAGACGAAAACATGTTATAACGACCGGTGGAACCAGTCTGCAGGAAATGTCGTTGTGGATTGCTAAAACTCCCTCGATGCTTTCTGCGGAAGTGAAATGACGCACATGAATTCAGTACACGCTAAAGGGAAACAAAATGCAATGTTTTGAGCCTGTGCATCTAAAAGAGTTTACTAAATTACTTGTTGAATACACAACATTTACGTTGTGTAGACAGCCATGTTGATAGAAAGCCTGGAGTTACACGATTCTACCGGTCGTCGAACTTGGAATACTAATTTAGTTTATGAAGTTCAATAACCGTTACGTTTCGTCCAATTATTTGTTAGCATTTGTAGTGATATTTCTCATTTAATTATGTCACTTTCAATTACGTAAGTTGTGTGTATGTGTGTTGAAAGATGTCTATAGCCATAGCCATAACAGTCCATCCTAAAATCACCAGAATGCACTGCAACAAAAATGACATCCAGAATACCCTTGCAAGGGTATATTTCCATAACTAAAATGTCTAATCGGACACACATCTGTCGTAGACACTGGCATATCCGTCAGGACAAGACAATGTGTCGCCGACTATTTGTTTGCGACTTTTTGTCGCGGACAACTAACGTACTTTAGGGGGTCATACACGTCACGGCGGCTTCGACTGGTTGATGTATACACTCCTGTTGGTAGCGGAACTGCCGCCATTGCCCAGCGGAATCATGTGATTCGTAAATGGTCGCAATTACTGTGTTCCTTTGAAGTACAATCTTATAAAGAACACCTCTCCTGTCACAGATCTGTTAGTTCCTCTTCTACATCAAGATGCTAAACGATGCTTGCAACTTGCGCCATTTTCTTCGTCGTTTGAAGAGCGACGGGTGCGATAGGTCCCGGGTTCATATTCCGAAAGAGCTCGTCTTTTATTTGTACTAATTATTGTTCTACTAACGTGTTTTTAATTATAACGAATATAATTCTATTTCGTGTGTGAGTACTGAAAAATAATCGCCTCAAAATGCCATTAAAACATAATTAAAACAATGTTTTATACATTCAATGACACGCAATGTCACAATCAAATAGGGCCTACGTAAAATTAAAATAAATTCATTATTATAATTTTTATTCAGATTTAGCACCTGATTAAGTAAATGCCTCAAAATATTTCAGAAGGCAACAAATTACCTTTAATGCGACTATTTGACTGCGATGATTTGTCTTTTCTAGCACACGTCACGACGCGATTATTTGTTTGAACGATTGTATTTTATAGCAAGCATGTTTGATATTCTGCGACGCAATAAAGACGGCGTAAAGACTGTTCTCAAGACAAGCGTCGCGTAACAACACCATATCGGCGAAAGCGGATCCCTGCTGCAAAGCTTACCGACCACCCAAGGGTCCGTTTTGGAACAAAACGTGGCTTCGGGTTGTTGTGTATTATGACACAAGGTGTGCTTGTTCTTAAAATGTAACATTTCGGCGCTAACAAATGGAAATGTGTTATTTGGAAGACTGCTGATAGTTTAAGAAAGGTGTGACAGCTTCGGACCACGTTCAATAGGTGCTCGTTTGTGAATTACTTAACACTGCCACGACTTATTTAACTATAATATTTGTTATGTAATACAGTAACGCCAAATAGGAGGTTGTTGTTAGGGGTCCAGTTTTGTTCGTAGTTACGTTAATTTTTTTTAATGATCAGACAACAGAAAACCAAATTCCGCCCGTACCAATTAAATATTTCATATTTACTCACTTGGATCTTTTGAAATCGTTTCTACTGTTGTTTTTCAGTCTAATCAATTCACGGCTAGACGATAAAATGGAGATGTATATGTAGTCGTGTGTGCCCGCCCCCCAATCGCTGGATGTCGTCGTCGTTACGCGATACTTGCAGTCTACAACACATACATAATACCCAGTTCGTTGTCATTTCAAGTCACGATGTGTAACACCTACAGTTGGTAGTTCAAGTGAAAATAGAACTTCCGTCAATGTAGCAAGACACAATTTTCCTGCATCCGGCTCAGTTTTTATGTAGTTCTGTTTTTACCACTTTCTTTAGGCTGGTGTTCCGTTCCTCCAAGACAAAGATGTCATCGAGGTAACATATCCTTGGCTCTAAGACGTTGAGCTCATACGGAAAATCCATCATTAAACACATTACGTCGTTTATTTTAACGAGCAGACGTGGGTTCAAATGAGAGTGATTTCAAACATTTTGAAAGGGTTATGTTTGACCAAATCCATGAATACTTCCATTCCAAAACGTTTTACTACAATAGCCAATATGGTTTTAGAAAGAAACATTCTACTGAACTTGCAACACTCTTGACAATTCGGCTACTCCAATAAATATATACATCGACCTATCAAAAGCTTTTGATACAATCGATCACAATATACTGCTACATTTAAATTAAGGGGCATTCTACGTCAAATCAATCAATAATTTACATGTCCGTCTTCGATTTTGACGAAACTTGTTGTGTTGGTTTATGTTCATGAGTTTATGTTACAAAACCAAATTTTAGGTCAATCTGACTTTCCTTTCCGGAGATGGAGGTCATCATGTTTTGACCCGACCTTGATACCTGACGACCTTCCAGGTATCATAATTCCTCTCCTAGTGGACCTACAGATGTGCTGTTGGTGTCATTTTAAAGGTCGTAGAAATATCTGTGTAGATAATGAACCACACATCAACATTTTTAAAAACATATTTTTAAAAAAATGTTTGACACCTAGCAAAAAACATATAACCTCCAATTTCGCTGATTTTTTACATGTCGAAGCAAACATATGCAGCAATAATCAGTGAAAGTTTGATCGTGCGCATTTTAATACTTTAGGAGTTGTCCAATTTTAAATGCATTTCTTACGTAATTTTAATGCTGTGATATGGGAACTGTGATATCCTTAAGGACAATATTGTGAAGAAGGAAATTGTAATATACACAACTACAGTAACAAATGCATTTGTAATCGTTTTTTTGCAACAGAAAGAGGCAAATACCGACGAATACGTCGTCTATCACGAATATGACAACAGCACCAACAAGTTTGTGTGTGTGTGCGTGCGTGCGTGCGTGCGTGCGTGCGTGCGTGCGTGCGTGCGTGCGTGCGTGTGTGTCCGTGTGTGTCCGTGTGTGTCCGTGTGTGTGTGTCCGTGTGAGCCTTTTTGCATTCGGACATTATTACGCTGTCGGTAAATCAAAATGCCGTCAAAACTACTAACATCCATAATTCTGAAAATGTAACGTTAGTTTTAATGTAGCCCTTACATCTGGCTTATTCGGCGTGTCATCGCCTTTAGACGGTTGTGTAGAATTTGTTCGTCAGAAAGGAGTACCACAAAGTACGGTCGTTGATATCGTATAGGTGTCAACGATACCGCTTTCGGGGCGGAAATCCCGCTTTTTATTGTCGGTCCCGCTTTCCCGCTTTTCTGTGAAAACGTCCCCCTTTTTGAACATTTCGATGACTGCGCAGCCGACTTCCAATTACTGCGAAGCTTCTACGCTGTGCCAAGTCGGCGACCTACATATACAACCAGGGACACTGCAGCAAGTGACTGCACCTGTGATAGCTGTTTGATAGTTAATGCATCACAATATAAGGCCAAGAATTGGTCACAATGAATCCCTGTCTTTCTTATTTGTTTATTTTTTGCATGGCTGGAACGATTTCACATTGAAACCTTATTGCGTGATTATTAGTGATATTTTTATTGTGCAAATGTATTTTCTTTTAGAATTGGTGTTCGCGCACTCTCCCATTTTTTCGTGAGCTGATGTTGACACATGTGATATCACAAAACATGTTATTTGGTATACAATATTACTTAAATCTTAATGTTTCGCTGCGAAAATCAAGTTTGCATTGCTTGCTAAATGGAAAGGCGGACATAATTGTGCAGAGCACACAATGAGCATTAGTATTACAGAATACTATGATTTTAAAACGCCGTTCAGTTGGGCGGTCAGTTTGGGATATGCCTTGGTACGTTATACTATTTAACTTGATTTTGTGATAAACACAACTAAGCTGTGCATGGATTAGCTTCTGGTGAAAATGTCAGTTGGAGGTCCTTCGCTAGAACCATGCCATAATACACATCTACACATGACAAATGTTAACTGTAAAAGGCTTCTACTTATTTCAAATATGTTGTAACGTTAGCTTAGACAATCTTTTCAAATTATATTTAGTAATTGATGCGTTTCGTATAGAAGGTTGTTAGATGTAAAGAAGACAATGTCCATAATGGCCGGTCTGGTGGCACCACACTTTCCCGCTAGAATTAATAACATATATTTGATTGTGATTTGATTGACAAGAACGTTTGAAAGAATATATGTCCACCAGTCGTGTGCACGACGTCGCTAATATACGGACCCTGTCGTACGACCGGCACGCTCGGTTCAGCATCGGCACCGATACTCCCTGTCGCTGCCTCGAACAGCAGCCACGGCAGTCGACTTCCTTCCGCAGGACTCACGTACAACCTACACCGTTGATCTTCCACCGTGACAAAGACAAACAGCTCGAGAAGCGGTCCCAGTACAGACATCGCGCCGTCGAAAATACGTTGGCCACTGTGTTTGTTTAATGGTTCGCTGACGTGCGGTTCGCAGAACTCGTGCGAACACTCGCGACAGTCTAACTGGGCGACGCCGTTGCATCGGTGACAGCGACGGGCGCTGCAACCTCCCAGCAAGATCGCGATGTCCAAGTGAGGTGCCGGAATTATGCGTCTACGGGCCGTGTCGTTACGGTCCTGTAGCATTCGCAAAATCAGAGGCGCTGTGATGCTGCACAGTTTGGCCTCGCACTGATGAAACGACTCTTCAAACAGGCGTTGGGCAGTCAGGGGATCCGTCGTTTCTAGGTTGCCACTGTATGCAAGCTGATATACGTGTTCGGCCTGTCCCATGCTCAGTTTCCGATGAACAGATCTTGTTTAAGGCCTGGTGCAGTTTCGTCTCCACTTCGTTTTCTACGTAGTACTGGGTGTGCAATAAACTGGCCGCTTCCTTCAGTAACTGGCGACACGCGGCGTGGTCGCCTACGAGAGAATCGTCACCGACGGTGCTCGGCCGATCAAGTAGGTCGTCGAAAGGCCCACGTAAGGCGAACATGACAAACAGAACAACGTCCATGTGGCTCGAACTCGCCGACCCGTAGATGCCCCTGCATCGTCCACAGAAGCTGTCGACGAAAGGCAGTTGGCCTGGCTCTCGGGACCGCCAATCGACGGCCTGTCTGTCGGGCCGACATTTCTGAATCGACACAAATAAGGCTCGCTGCTTGTAGCACGGGAAGATCTGCTTCCCCTGAACGTGCCGTGCGTGTAGCAGAGCGGGTCTTCGTCGGCCATCTCGAGACCGGCGACGCGCCGCCCGCCCCCTAGCATTTCGCCGATCCAGCGGATGACCCCTCGACGCACGGGGTCTTGGAGCAATTCGACATGCGAACCGATTGTCAGCGGCCGGTCGTCGTTGTCGGTCGCCGCCGGCGGTTCCTGCTCCACGTGGGCGTTCACTATGTCGGGCTTCTTCGCCACCGTCCCGCCGTCGTAGCACGGTGCTTCCGCGGACATCACGCCTTCCCGGATCAAGCCGCTGATCGGGACGAGGGAAGCGTGGCCTTTCGGGTGTGGAAAATGTGCCGAACGCGGTTCCCAGTTCCCTTGCCGATAGGCTCATCAAACTCGACGCCAGCAATCAGTTCGTAACCCATCTCCTCCGTCAGGTAGCCGAACCAACGGACCGTGGCCTTGGAAGGTCCATTGTCGCTCAGCCACACCACTCGCCCGGACACCGCAAACTGTTCTAATTTAAACACACGCTTGGCGCAACAAACCAAGGGCGGCAGTTGTCATCATTACAGTATTTTTTAACTTAAAACCCATGACCATTTAATTTCTGCTGTTTCAATTACGGCATTGCATGTGCACAGCATGTAATAGTCTTTATCAAACGAATACAGTGGCGCCACCTTGGGAATGGCTGAAAAAGTAAATAATCAACTTAATGTTTTAGGTGCATCGCCAAGTGGTAGATCAGAGGCCATTCGTCCAAGGACGTGAATGAACAACATAAAGCAGCAACTGGCAACTGGACTTTGGTTGCTGGGAGTGCCGCCACGTTAGCGTATTAATATGTATATTAATATGTTAACTTTCGTGCCATGTGCCTACATGTACATCTCCTCACTGATACCGAGGTCCACTCGCCTCTGTCTATGTTCATTCACGTCCTTCGACCGTTGGTCTCTCATCTAACTATCGGCGATGTATTTGAAGACACAATGGCGAGACATTCCCCAGAGGGCGCCACTGTTACAAATTTAAGATCATATTCCCCAGAAGACGCTGCTGTTACGAAACGAATTTAACTTCGAAATTTTGTAAGTAGAAAGAACACAAAAGAAAAGAAATAATTATTAAGCAGGTATCATCTAGAAATGTGTGTACAAGGCTTGGAAGCCATGTTAAACTATATGGAGATGACGAAAGGATTATGAATATTACCCCATAATTCAGTTATTTAAATAGAATGTCTTCATGACATCGGATGACAAAACAAGAATATATAGTCTTAGATAACACAATTACTATATTACCCAAATTGTTTTGTGGTGCTTTGCAATGTTTCATTAAATCTGAAAATAGGAAAAAAGTATTCAACAACACCAGTCCAGGATACAATCAATTGGATATATTTAAGACAGTAGTAGTTCAATAAGAGTTAAACATTGAATACCCCACATTTCCAGATGACTTAAATGTTATAAGTTTTAAAACTTAATTGACACTGATCTATATTTGGAACACTCACTGTCAATACCAGGGAGCTACATTAGAAACTAATGTAATATTCCTATAAACCGGATAATCGCAATCTTTATTAAACAAAAATTGAATATGTTCTCTTTTAAGTCTACTAGAAATTTGTTGACAATGGATTTCCATCACCTATGATAATTACTATTCCATTCAAATCACAGTTGTTATTTATGCTGTCTATCGAGTGAGATTCAACACTAATGGTGTATTTTTGACAAGATGAAGCATTTCACAAATCCGAAGAGAGCTATGTAGATTTTGTGCAGATTAAGTGATTGTGTGCAATATGCTATGAAGGCATGAAGCACACTTTATACTTTAGATTTAAGTTAATTTGTGTGAAGAATAACAATTCAAATTGTATTCCTGGATATGAATTATGAAAATATTTACCCCTCACTTACGAAAAAAAATGTGCTTTGGATAAAACAGTGCTGACTGCAAAAACGAACACCAGGATTGGATTTTGGAGTGCGAGGACCATGTATGAAAGTGGAAAAATGCGACAATACAGCCTGCACATCCTCGGAGTGAGCGAAAGCAGGTGGACCAGATCGGGAAGACTGACAACAGCAACAGGAGAGACGGCACTGTACTCTGGACAGTAACAGTGACAGAAGATGTACCAAGAGGGTTTCGCTGGATTCCCTTTTCTGCACTAAAGGACCTGGACTTTTCCGATGACCTTGCTCTCTTGTCCCACACTCACAAACACGTCCATCCAGGAGAACACAACCCGCCTTAGCAGATTTGGGCGTCCGGTTGTTTTTGCGAATCAGCCAGAAGAAGACGAAAGTCATGACCCTGAATGTTAACATGCCAGCCTCAGTGAAGATGGACAACACGAACCTTTCCAGCACTGAAACATTCACTTACCTTGGAAGTGTCATTAGCCAAGACGGAGGAGCTGGCACAGACATCCGCAACAGACTACACAAGGCACGGAATGCCTTCATGAGCCTACTTGCAGTTTGGCGATCAGCACAATACAGCACAAGGACAAAACTCAGAATTTTCCAGAGTTCCGTGTTGTCAACATTGCTATATGGGGCGGAGTGCTGGAGAATGACGGAGCAGGACCTATCAAGACTGTCTACCTTTTACACGACCTGCCTCATAAAAATCCTCAGAATCTTCTGGCCAAGAACCACATCCAACCAGGAGTTGCTGGCCCAAAGCCAGCAAGAGGACACCACCATCATTCAAAGAAGACGCTGGAGGTGGATTGGACATATCCTTCGCATGAATGCAAACACCATCACAAAAAACAGCTGTCTGGTGGACACCAGAAGGGAAGCGAAAATGTGGGCGCCCAAAAACAACATCGAGGAGAACAGTGGAGGCGGAGCGGAGGGAAATGAACCACAGCTGGGGCACCATACAGCGAATGGCCGGAGACAGACAGAGGTGGAGTAACTTCGACGCTGCCCTAAACGCCAGGGGGCGTAATGGGTAGTACAGTTATTAAACAAACGTTTAATATGTTCTCTTTTAAGTCTATTGGAAATTTGTTGACAATGGATTTCCATCACCTATGATAATTATTGTCATTCAAATCACAGTTGTTATTAATGTTGTGCTGCCCCTCAAGTGGGATTCAACACTAATGGTGTATTTTTGACAAGACGAAGCAGTTCATTAAACTGAAGAGAGCTATGTAGATTGTGTGCAGAATAAGTGATTTTGTGCAATATGCTATGAAGGCATGAAGCACACTCATACTTCAGATCTAAGTTAATTTGTGTGAAAAATAGCAAATTGTATTCTTAGATATGAATTATGAGTTAAAAAAAAACGTGCCTTGGATAAAAGAGTACAAGTTAGTCTCATCTTCACGCTTGTCATCTGAGCACACAACTGCTAGATTTGTGATGTATTCAAATTATTTTTTATTCAAGGAAACATAATATATTTACTCTCAGGGCTTACTACAAATTGTGTACACAAGGAGGGTAACAGTGATTGAGGTAGCAAAGTCTAGGTTACTGTGTACAGTATGCAAGGCCAAGAGATATGCATACACACATTACACGTACAGAGGAAGCACCAAGTAGTGTGGGGCAAAGTGCACCCCTTAATAATGACAAAGATGACTTGATCTAAATATTTTCTGCAACGGCATAAACGGTTAACATATTCACATAGTGTTATCTAATATAAATAGTAGGAATTACAATTACAACAAAAGTTTAGACACTCTTTTCAAATAATATTTAGTAATTGGTGCGTTTCGTATAGAAGGTTGTTAGCTGTAAAGTGCGTGTCATCTTTGGGAAGACAATGTCCATAATGGCCGGTCTGGTGGCACTACAATTTCCCGCTAGGATAAATAAAGTATATTTGGTTGTGTTTTGATTGATAAGAACGTCTGAAAGAATAGATGTCCACCAATCGTATGCACGACGTCGCCAGTGTCACCCGTGACGACATTCCGTCAACTACATTGTCATTTGTCAGTGTCGGCCACCAGGGCCAGCTGCACACTCAAGGTATCACACTCACGTAGATGGGGTGTATGTCTTCTACAAACCGGTAGAAACAGAGAGAAGCGTTCGACACGATACTACAGATCTCTCTGGGCACATCCGATGTCTGGCTTGCGACGCTCTGTCGGCGTTCTTCCGAGAGCCACTCGACAATGTCCGGACACTGTCGAACAACCGGCTCAGCATCGGCACCGACACTGTCTGTTGCCGTCTCGAACAGCAGCCACGGGAGCCGACTTCCTTCCGCGGGTCTCACGTACGACCTACACCGTTGATCTTCCACCGTGACAACGGCAAACAGCTCCAGAAGCGGCCCCATTTCAGACATCGCGCCGTCGACAATACGTTGGCCACTGTGTTTATTTAATGGTTCGCTGACGTGCTGCGTCGCGAAGCACGGTTCGCAGAACTCGTGCGAACACTCGCGACAGTCTAACTGGGCGACGCCGTTGCATCGGAAACAGCGACGGGCGCTGCAACCTCCCAGCAAGTTCGCGATGTCCAAGTGAGGTGTCGGAATGACGCGTCTACGGGCCGTGTCGTTACGGTCCTGGGGCATTCGCAAAATCAGAGGCGTTGTGACGTTGTACAGTTTGGCGTCGCGCTGATGAAGCGACTCCTCAAACAGGCGTTGGACAGTCGGGGGGTCCGCCGCTTCTACGTTGCCACTGTATGCAAGCTGATATACGTGTTCGGCCTGTCCCGTGCTCAGTTTCACAAACGGAGCCGCTTTCAAAACGTCCCGACACACGAAGCTAAGAAACTGGCTCGGGTCTGGTTCTTGCCGGTCGAGACACGCCGATGGACAAATCTTGTTCAAGGCCTGGTGCAGTTTCGTCGCCACTTCGTTGTCTGCGTAGTACTGGGTGTGCAGTAAACTGGCCGTTTCCTTCAGTAACTGGCGACACGCGGCATGGTCGCCTACGAGAGAGTCGTCACCGACGGTGCTCAGCCGATCAAGTAGGTCGTCGAACGGCCCACGTAAGGCGAACATGACAAACAGAACAACGTCCATGTGGCTCGAACTCGCCGACCCGTGGATGCCCCTGGGTCGTCCACAGAAGCTGTCGGCGAGAGTGAGTTGGCCTGGCCCTCGGGACCGCCAGTCGACGGCCTTACTGTCGGGCCGACATTTCTCAAGCGACACGAAGAAGGCTCGTTGCTTGCAGCAAGGGAAGATCTGCCTTCCCCTGAACGTGCCTTGCGTGTAGCAGAACGGGTCTTCGTCGGCCATCTCGAGGCCGGCGATGCACCGCCCGCCCTCTTGCAGTTTGCCGATCCAGCGGATGACCCCTCGACGCACGGGGTCGTAGAGCACTTCGACACGCGAGCCGATTCTCAGCGGCCGGTCGTCGTTGTCGTTCGCCGCCGGCGGTTCCTGCTCCACGTGGGCGTTCACTATGTCAGGCTTCTTCGCCACCGTCCCGTCGTCGTAGCACGGTGCTTCCGCGGACATCACGCCTTCCTGGATCAAGCCGCTGATCGGGATGAGGGAAGCATGGCCCTTGCGGGTGTGGAAAATGTGTCGCCCGCGGAACCTGCCGGTTCCCTTGCCGACAGGCTCGTCAAACTCGACGCCAGCAATCAGTTCGTAACCCATCTCCTCCGTCAAGTAGCCGAACCAGCAGACTGTCGCCTTGGAAGGTCCGTTGTCGCTCAGCCACACCACTCGCTCAGATACCGCAAGCTTCGTCGTCGGCGTGTCGCCGACTCCGTCGTCATCGTCGTCGCCTTGATGGAGGCGGATCTTGCTGAGCGACACGAATACTGCACAGTCCTCGCCACACTTGAAGAACGGCTTGTTCTGGAAGACACCGTCCGTGGTACCTTCCCCGGCATATTGGGCAGTCAGCTCGACGCCGAACCACGTCCCGGGGCTCTTCGGTGTCGCACCCTTGTAGCGCAGAGTGCCCGCTAGACGGCGCCCCTGCTGCGTCACATGCACATAGTTACCCTCGCATAGCTCGACACCTTCACGGAACCATGTGGCGTCGCTAAAGAGCATGAGCCGTTGTTGCAGGTCCTTGACGGCGATGAGCAGGTACAGCATTTCGGTCGTCAGTTGCGACACGTCCGAGCACGCCACCCGCAGACTGCCATCGGTCCGGTCTTCGCCCGGCACGAGTCGGCCTAGCTGCAGCTCGCGTCCGTCCCCAACACCGTCCGTCTCCGCCCACAGACCGCCGGCCTCCCACGTCTCTCGTCCATCCGCCAGCTCCCGCAGCAGGATGTAGTATCGCGTCGTCTCTTGCGCTGCTGCTGTTGCCATTGATCCTTCTCTACGTCGTTGACGCTGACTACTGCAAAACACAGGAAGCGTTAAGTGGCAGTAGGCCGGCATGTAGTTCAACGACAGCATGCTGTGCCCAATGGCGTTATTCATGTGTTCTAATTTACACACATGCATGTAGGCGAGCGGTAGAACCACATATCGGACCGATTTAAATACCGCCCCCATACACACACCCAAATGTTATATCATTTGAATGCTCTACATATCCCCGTCCCAACGAGGCCTGTCGTAGACCTGCTAAGTGGTGCAGTAAGCGTGAATCCAAAGTCAAACAAGGACACCGTCAAATTATAAATTTTGGAAATGGTGTGCTTCTGCAATCGCCTTAACATTACATCGCATATCTACTTTACTTAATCACTTGATAGCCAAGTCATATATTTTTGGAAAGCTTATTGCCTTCCAGTCAAAATGAGGTACGATATGTAGGTGTTCCTTGATTTGGTACGAGTCGGGATAAGATAAAATAAGCTCACCGTGAAATGATGAATATTCAATTTTTTGGCAATGCTGCGAAAGTCAAAGTTACAATGACCATGCAACTACTTGATGTATATGCACGTATCATATACTGTGTGAAACAAAAACATTTATTGTCGTCAAAATGAGATATGACATGGAGTTGTCAGTTGATGGAGTAGGTATGGAGCAACGATCAAACAGACTCACCGTCAACTGATAAATGTTCGAAATAGTGTCATACCGCAAACGTCATGCAATATAAATGGTTGCGTATATCTACGTTACCTAACTATTCAAGGAAATGTTGTATACCGTTGGAAAGCCAACTGTCTCCACTTAAAAGTGAGATATGACGGGGAGCTATCAAGTGGCACAGTAGGTGTGGAGTGAAGTTTAAACAAGTTCACCATCAAACGACGATTGTTCAAAACAGCTACATATCGTTTTGATGGGGAGATAATAAGCTTTTCAAAAATGTATGACTTGGCCATCTTGAAATTAAGTACAGTAGATATGCGTCCATTGTACTGTTAAGACGATTGCGGAAGCACACAATTTCGAAAATTCATCATTTAACGGTGAACTTTTTTGACCTCGGATTCCAGCTTACTGCACCATTTGACAGCTCTACGACAGGCCTCTTTGTGACGGAGAGATTTATAGCTTTCAAATGATATAACATTTGGGTGTGTGTACGGGGGGCATTTAAACTCCTAAAATAAAGCACTTTTGGGGGGATTTGCCGCTCGCCTAATGGAGCAACAAACCAAAGGCGGCAGTTGTCATCATTACAGTATTTCTAACATAAAACCCACGACCATTTCATTTCTGCTGTGTCAATTACGGCATTCCATGTGCACAGCGTGTAAGTCTTGATAAAACGGATACAGTGGCGCCACCTTGGGAATGGCTGAAAAAGTAAATTACCAACAATGTTTTAGGTGCATCGTCAAGTGGTAGATCAGAGGCCATTCGTCCAAGGACGTGAATGAACAACATAAAGTGGCAACTGTTCTTTGGATGCTGGGAAAGCCGCCACGTTAGCGTATTAATATGTATATTAATATGTTAGCTTGTGTTCACTGTCATGTGCCTACATGTACATCTCCTCACAGATACCGAGGTCCACTCGCCTCTGTCTATGTTCATTCACGTCCTTGGACCGTTGGTCTCTCATCTAACTGTCGATGATGTATTTGAAGAAAGACACAACGGCGAGACATTCCCAGAGGGCGCCACTGTTACAAATTTAAGATCATATTCCCCAGAAGACGCTGCTGTTACGAAACGAATTTAACATTGAAATATTATCAGTAGAAAGAAAAAGAAAAGCAATAATTATTAAGCAGGTACCATCTAGAAATGTGTTTACAAGGCTTGGAAGTCATTTTAAACTATAAAGAGATAACGAAAAGATTATGAATATTACCCAATATTTAGTTATTTAAATAGAATGTCTTCATGACATCGGATGACAAAACAAGAATATATAGTCTTAGATAACACAACTACTATATTACCCAAATTGTTTTGTGGTGCTTTACAATGTTTCATTAAATCTGAAAATAGCAAAAATCATTCAACAACACCAGTCCAGGATACAATCAATTGGATATATTTAAGAAAGTAGTTCTATAAGAGTTAAAAATTGAATGCCCCGCATTTCCAGGTGATTTAAATGTTATGATTTTTAAAACTTAATTGACACTGTTCTATAATTGAAACATTCACTGTCAATACCATGAGAGCTACATTAGAAATTAAACCAGATAATTGTAATCTTCATTAAACACAAATTATGTTCTCTTTTAAGTCTACAGGAAATTTTTTGACAATGACAATGGATTTAACCTATGATAATTAATATTCCATTCAAATCACAGTTGTTATTGATGCTGTCTCGCAAGTGGGATTAAATACTAATGGTGTATTTTTGACAGGACGAAACATTTCACTGATCTGAAGAGAGCTATGTAGATTTTGTGCAGATTTTGTGCAATATGTTATGAAGGCATGAAGCACACTTTATACTTTCGGTTTAAGTTAATTTGTGTGAAAAATAACAATTCAAATTGTATTTCTGGATATGAATTAAGAAAATATTTACCCCTCTCAGTTACAAAAAAACGTGCCTTGGATAAAAGAGTACAAGTTAGTCCCATCTTCACACTTGTCATCTGAGCACACAACTGCTAGATTTGTGCTGTATTCAAATGATTATTTTTTTATTCAAGGAAACAATATATTTACTCTCAGGGCTTACTACAAATTGTGTACACAAGGAGGGTAACAGTGATTGAGGTAGCAAAGTCTAGGTTACTGTGTACAGTATGCAAGGCCAAGAGATATGCATACACACATTACACTTACAGGGGAAGCACCAAGTTGTGTGGGGCAAAGCGCACCCCTTAATAATGACAAAGATGACTTGATGTAAATACTTTCCGCAAAGGCATAAACGTTTAACATATTCACATAGACTTATCTAATATGACTAATATAAATAGTAGGAATTACAATTAAAGAAACATCTAGACAATCTTTTCAAATAATATTTAGTAATTGATTTGTTTTGTATAGAAGGTTGTTAGATGTAAAGTGCATGTCGTTTCTGTGAAGACAATGTCCATAATGACCAGTCTGGTGGCACTACAATTTCCCGCTAGGATTAATAAAGTATATTTTATTTTGATTTCATTTTGTCCACCTAAATATTTTCCGCAAAGGCATAATAGGTTAATGTATTCACATAGCCTTATCTAATATAAACAATAGGAATTACAAAAGCACAGTAACTACATAACAATAAGAAATGTCATTTTAGTGACAGTCCTAAACATTTTGCAATGTTCGTCATGTGTAGCAAAGCAGCTAAATCGCCCTAATTTATTATTATTACTATTATTATTACTAGCATTTCTATAGCGCCATATCTCCGGGACCAGCCCATTCATAGGCGCGTAAATAATGTGTTATGATGACCCCTTCCACCGTTAGCTCAAGTTTGGGCTGTTTGGAGTAAATCGTCTAAGATCTTACTACCCTTAGGCTTACCATTACACCCAGGCATAACCATGACACATAACCACGTCGTACGTAGATATAGGCATTGTCACTGACACGTAGCTGGTGCTAAATACATTTCCCTAGATACGCGCTGAAGCCTGAAACGTCACCCCGATATAATTTAACGCCCGGATAAATTTAAGCGCGACAACGGTGCCGAAGTCACCTTTCAATATGCGACTGGAAAGGAAACAGAAAAGCCATTGTGACTGGCGTATCCCGGGGCCAGACGATCGGGTCCCACCTCCCAAAAAGGTCGCCAACTGCCTCACACTGGTCAGGACTGCAGTCACAGCACAGCATCAGGTCCACGGCCGGCGAACATGCATTGATACAAAAATAAATCAACATGCTCGCACGGAACACATATCTACTATTCAATAGGCGTACGTTAATACAACTTTTACATATAAGAAATACCTGAAACATACACAATTTACCAACCGTTAGCAGTCACGTATTCAACAAACAAGCAGGAATACAAAAATAGTCATCGAAAGTCATAACCAAAAATTTCCCATTAAACTATAAATAGCAGAAAACGAAACAGCCCCTGGCGAATAAAAAGGAACTACGTCGATCAAGAAACTGTGTTCATATATTCTACCAGCATTTATATATTCTACTAACATTTTAAGTTGACGCTGTATGTTTTGCACAAAGTAAAAACACAAATGCAACTTAAAAGTACGCAACATGAGCCAAAAGTAACCAGAAAAAACAATGAAGTTTGTTTTAGTGGCGCCCTCTAACGGATAGAAGTGTTTAACAGCGACCACAATTATCATCACGTTCCTCTTACAACTTTAGTTTACTTCACTTAGTTATCTTGTATATTACCCTTTATGATAAATCACGTCATACTAATTGTCCTCACCTATATCAATCTTCTAGTTAGCCATGGAGAATGTGTTAACTTTAATCAATTACTTTGTAATAACTTATATATAAAACAATAGCCAACTTAGTTTTTATCGGTGAGGTTGTATTCAGCCGAGTGCTCTGAGACTGGTGCGAGAAGCAGACAAACTCTTGAAAATGGCAACAAACGAAGAGGAAACGTTTACTTCATCTAATGTAGAGGATGTAGGTAGTGGAGAATTACGTAAAAGGCATGGTTCAGAAAATACCAGATAATTCGATGGGTGACATGGGTGAAAACGAAGATAAAGAACATTTATTTGGTTCGGCGACGCCAAAGACACCGACGCGACGGCGGGAACGTCATCGACTCGGGTGACTCTGTTGACACTAAATGACAGCGACGCCGACTGGGTTACTGAAAACAAAGCCGCTATAAGAAGAAAGGATGGTTACACAAAAGATATTCCTATACTCGATCATAACACATACTGGCTTACACGGATCGTGATGCTTCGTAGCGTTGCATTTATGTTTTAAAAATAAAGGGGCACTGTATAGATTGCGCTATTCAACGGCAGAAGTATTTTTTATGTGCAAACTAACAACACTAATCTAAAAACATAAATCCTCATAAACTAATCATGCTCTGAGCGGTAAGATCGGATTTCTCTTTTTTATGTATTTATTTTATTATTTATTTATTACTATTTTAGTTATTATATTTGTTTATTTATTTGTTTATTTTAATATAATTATAGATAATATATTATATGACGGGTCGCATTGATTCAGAGCTTAAGGTAAATTTTGGCATTATGGATTGAGGAGCATTGTGTTAAAGGGAAACATTTCAATGATACCAATGTCATCCATGTGAGTGAACATGTTGCAAATTGTGGGTGGTTGAACTGACCCGTCGGAAGAATCCAAGTTTTGAGACAGACAACATAAAAGATATTTACCTGTAAAATCATACCATTCAATCCAAAAACAGACACCAAAACACTTTTTCAAGATAATAATAAAAAAATTGCATTATTAAAACATAGTATATTGTTTATTATTTCTAAAAATGCCGAAAACGAATCTCGATATGTTCAGCCCTATGAATGTATTTTGGCTTTTTCTCAGTTTTGTAACATACCTCATGGTGTGAACCATTGTGGTCTGTCACATATTGTTGTGAATTGTATGTATTATCTAAAGCAAATATAACTGGATGTACCACTGAAAATCATGCTGTCAACATGACATGGTAACCATCATGTAATAAAGCTCCTACTACTATTTATACCAGAGCACTACTACTAGATTACATTCTCATACTTTTTTCACAGTCAGGTTTCAGGGGTTCTTAAAAACTGGTTATGGTGATCCATGTTGTATTTACTACTACTACTAGATCTTTGTTTGGAATTGGTAATAAGTTCATGATGGTTTATTTGTTTATCTGTTAAATATAATATAATATGCAAATGATATAGACATTTATGCATTCACTGATTTGTTTTATTAATTGTAGTAATCTTAATAGTACTGTGTGTTCAGGTGAAGGATCTTCCAGATGTAGGGACACTGATTTTCTGTTTCAAAAAAGGCAAATTCCGTTTCAATTCCTTTTTTCAAAATTCTGTTTCAGAAAATGGCAAATTCTCTTTCAAACGACGTATTTTCCGTTTCAGAAAAATGCAAATTCTGTTTCAAACGACGTATTTTCCATTAATTACACATTTTTTTGATGTCAAATGACACATTTTCCGTTTTAAAATGCCACACTGGCTAAAGAAGCACATTTCTGTTTTTTTAAATCCTGCGTCATAAATCCACAAATATAAATTAACATCATTGCATATTAAACATTTGTTTCAAAATATCTCCAGTTAAGGCATTATTGGTGAAAGAGGTGGTGCTTTTGCTCTTTTTCGTGATCACGGAATATCCTTTTGAAAACGCAAATACCGCAATTTCGTCTGTTTTTTGTGATCGCGGAATTTCCGTTTGAAAAGGCTTATTTCGTTTCAGAATGCCGATTCCGTGAATTCTTCCCGTTTTCAGAATATCATGTATGTTTCTGTCATTTCATTGTAGGGGTATATTCTGAAATTACAATGAATTATAAGTTTGTATTAATTAATTACCCTGCTAAAGATGTACTATAGTTTATTATGGTAAACCATGATACATCCATAGTAAATCATGGTGAATTATAGTAAACCATAGTATATTGCATTTTACCATGCTTTCACCATAGTAAATCATAGTAAAATATGGTATTCATTGTAATAAACCATGGTAAAACGTGATATTCATCATAGTAAAATGTAATATTTACTATAGTAAACCATAGTATTTACTGTGGTAAAACATGGTAAAATATTCCGCTAAAACACTGTAGTTTACTATAGTGTTTACTATAGTAAACTATAGTAAATTTACTTTAGTAAACTGTAGTATTTTTAGCAGGGTACTGATGAATTTATTAATGTGGCATGATGTGTGGGCAACAGGAAACACCATTTCCAAAAACAGCAGTTTTATTGGCCAAACTGGCAATACTACAAATGCAATACTGTAACAATATCACATGCATGAGTACTAGAAATAAACATATTTTAATAAAATAATAATCTTCCAACTAAAATAAGTTACTCCTCTGATTGTTAGTGCTGCATTATTGTTCTCGAACAGTTTATAAGCTACTGATATATTTGGGGGCCCCTCTGGAGTTCTGTTACAGACAAGTCAACACGCTTCACTGAATCTAATAGCTGATTGTCATTCATCTTGGCCTGTGAAACAACAAATTGTTTGTGAGCCCAAAATATCTGACTCAGTGACTGGTTTTCTCATTGGACATTGCTGCCTGCAGATATAAGTCATAACTTTGGTATAGCCTTGGGGAGCTTTGATGATATTGGAATTGTTTTATGTTATTTTCCAATTCTACATGTAGACTACATCTAGTGAATAGTGAAGCACATTAGCAGTCTATGGATATTATCTAAGTGTCAGTGCCTGGGGAACTTGTATTTTATACTTTCATGAATAAAGTATAAATAACAGAAGACTTCACATCACTACACGCAGTTTTATGATGTCACATTCTTGTGTACACAAGCAACAATCTGGCAGTCAGAAATCAGATGTTTGGTGTTTTCAAAGAAAAATGGCTTTTAAATCGGCTTCTTGTTGCTGGTTTGAGATGGTGCGTTTTTATACGCACCCATAGTAGTCACAGGGTGTAAAGTAGCCAAAACATGTGTAATTACCCTTAAATACACGCTAATGAGTGATCTGCAGATAATGAACATTAGTATTACACAATACTGTGATTTTAAAAAGCCATTCAGTTGGGCGGTCAGTATGGGATAATAGATGTGCCTTGGTAAGTTGGTATGCTATATTTACCTCGATTTTGCGATAAACACAACTAAGCAGTGTGTTTTAGCTTCTGATGAAAATGTCAGTTTGGAGGTCCTTGCTAGAACCATGCCATAATATGTATCTACACATGACAAATGTTAACTGTAAAAGGCTTCTACTCATTTAAAATATGTTGTAACATTAGTTTAGACAATCTTTTCAAATAATATTGAGTTACAGCGATGACACAGCTATCATCGACCTATCCGGCTCTGATCAAGTGTGTGCGTGCGCTGTAGCTGATTTCACAGTGTGGTGTGACAATCATTTCCTAGACATGAACGTTCGTAAAACTGAAGAACTCATAATAGATTTTAGGAAAAATCCTACTCCTCCCAAGAGACTATTCATTAACGGAGAGTGTGTAAGGAGAGTAGACGAATACAAGTATATCGGCACTATCATTAATGCAAAGCTCACATTTGGTGAAAATACAGCGATAATTAACAGAAAGTGCCAGCAAAAGCTGTATTTCTTACGCAAGCTCAGGTCACTCAGTGTCAGCACACATGTTCTACAAACCTTCTACAGATGCTACATAGAAAGCTCTATTACATTTGGGTTTCTTGTGTGGTACGGCGGCCTGAGTACCGTGCATCACAACACTCTGACACGAACAGTCAGGGTTAATGGCAAGGTGGTGGGAAAAAAGCAGACCAGTCTAGAAGATCTATACAGGCAACGGGCAGAGAGAAAGGGAAGGAATGTCTCCTCAGACCCTGAACATCCCCTGTTTCCATGCTATAAACTACTTCTTTCTGGCCGCCGCTTTCAACTCCCTCACTGCAAATTGAACCGTACTCGAAACTCTTGTTCCCTCGTCAATAAGACTAACGAATAAGTAACTGACCTTCGTTCCCCTCCATCTCTGCCAGTCTGACACTGAGTGAGCCTGAGATGATTTGTGAGATAACTTAACTTTTTAAAAACTGTTGTAACTTATTTATTTAATCGATATAACTTTTACTCTTTTTATTATTACATTGTGTATATTGCATGTACATTTGTTTTATATGTCTTATTATGCTGCTCTACACTCCAAATGAATTTCCCTCACAAGGGACAATAAAGTATTGTGATTGTGATTGTGATAGATGTCCACCAATCATGTGCACGACATCGCCAGTGCCACCCGTTACGAAATTCTGTCAACTACATTATTATTAGTCAGTTTCCAAATTCATAAAATTTTATGAAATCACTTCAACAGACGTTTATAATAAATTTAATCAGTTGGCATCTGCTGACACATGCCATACAGAATAGTTAAGTTAAAAATATAAGCACACAAAATCAACATGGATTACACTTGGCCTGGCCAAATCAATACGATACAGAGACGTATATAAGAAGCTTAAAAAAGTGACTGCCTGATTCACCAGAACATTCAACAATTCGGACTAACGTGATATCTTATAACATCATACTTAAAACAAGCACACAAACTGCCAAACAACTGAATTAAAAATCTTGTTTAACAAGTTCAATAACAGCGTTAAAACATGGGAAACTATATGCGACATTCTGTCTAGAACATGTGAAAAGTTTGGCCCCATTTTTTATAATTTTATTTTTATAATTCCAAATTTAAAAAATGGGCCAAGAGGCCCTGAAGTCCTTTGTACTAATACGTATATATGTGACGCCGGTATATAAGATAAGTCGGAAAAATTGTAACATTGTTTTCTTACATTCTTGTAAAAGTTTGGTAGGGTGCTTTACACGGTTTCAAAAATTATGACTGCTACAAAAATTGACAAAGTTATGGAGCATTGAACATGGTAGGGGTCAAAAAGTGAAAATGAAGAAAACTGCTGTTGAAGTTTTACATTATATATGCAAATGGATTGCATGGAAATATTACATGTACAACATTCAAATGTGGCACACAGTATGTATGTTATGTTGCAATGATACACTGGAAGTACAAATGTGCTGCTACAAAAACTTATCACGTTATGCCAGATTATGTCTTTATGTGTAAAACTAAGAGGACAGATTGTTTGAGAGCAAAAGGTAGACTCACTGTTTGACACAGTTTCAAACCTACAGGCAACTGTCCAGTTTAACAGGGTTAGTGGCTTAATGCTGTCTGTTGACACAAGCTTCTGCCAGTGACCAATTACAGATTAGTCAGTTTCCATCAAACAATAGCAGGCAGAGAATCTTAGCTCCACAGCTGGGTGTAATACTCAACAAGTTATATAAATATAGCTACTCTGAGGTAGACAATTAATTTTAGTTAGCAAATTTAGCATTTGGTGGCCTTAGAATGATTCAATCAAACACAGATGTATTGCGTATAGTGGCACTACCACATAAAATGTCTATGCAAAATTAGAGAAAAAGTTACTGAACAATTTTTGAATAAAAGGCAAAATGTGAAAATATTCAAGTTTTGGGATCCTTTTTGGGGGCCATTACACATAAACAGACCATTCACACAAGATGACATACTAATGCAAATAAAAAAACTCAAAAACAAAAAGGCATGCGGTATTGATAATGTTATATATGAATACTTAAAAACAGCCCCACAGATCTCATTATAGTTATTGTTAAGATGTTTAACCTACCAAGGTAGTTCTATTATCTGACATTGTGCCAACAGATTGGTGTATTGGGATCATTAAGCCTATATATATATATATATATATATATATACAAACATAGCAGAAGCCACTCTGACAGTGTGACTGCTGCCTGGCTAAATGGATGCAATGGTGCTTTGAAGTTAGCTCTTCTGCCAACTATCCTTTTCACACAAGCCTATAGGTTTAGTAGCTGCCAGCACACTACTGAGCCTAAACTACCATGCAGGTGTGAAAAACGTCCTGATGTATTTGAACTTGAGCCACTAATTAACTGTCCACCAAGCAGTAGCAGAGTAGTTTTATAATACTAATCCACAAGTTAAGTGGCAGTGATCTTCCTTTTATCATTCATGTGATGTTTCTTGTTTATTGTGAGTAGGGCGGACACATGGTTATCATACGTAGACAGGTACATAAAGAAACTGACGTTTTCTATAAAAAGAACACATTTGCCTATCAGTGGCATGTATTTCCTCTTGTTGCCGTTTCTGCTGGGCAGAAACAGGTTCAGCCCGGCAGAAATCAAACAACCCTGTAGGTAATTATTAATCAAATGTTTTTTGGTGAATCATAGTTACAGATCATTAAGGGTTATGATGGAAGTAAAATGTTGACATGTTTACTGTTCACTTATTGCACCACGTCTTAATGGAATAAGGAATAATTATAATAGAAAATAAAATGTTGTGGCACATATTTTTAAATACATGCATTGATGAGAAACCAGGAATTACTTTTCTGTGGCCTAAGAATAACTAATTTCACAAACTTCCTGCTTATATAAAACAACTGCATAAAATATATATCCATGCAAGACACAGACTCCGCATGTGACAGATGTTTTGGGAAGGGGAATAACGCTCTGTTTCTGGCACAATACACAAAATCTACTGTTAGGGGATAGTCTCAAAGGCCCTTCTCAAAACCACACCACTAGATAGTGTAAACATTTTGCATTTTGGGGGTCTGTGTCAGCCTGCTTCTCATGTGATGTAGAGTTACCACAAGGAGAAAACTTGTCTCCTTTGTTATTTGCTATTTACCTGAATGATTTTGAACACCGTTAGTCATAATTATAAGGGACTTGACATGGTAGCTGGTGAAATTTACAACCTTAGTGATGATGATGTAGACATTTACTTGCAAATGTATGTTCTACTATATGCTGATGATACTAGAATGATTCAATCAAAATTATACAGATTCCTTGTGTATAGCGGAACTATGTCAACTTTTCTAATGGTTGACATTTTGTTGTTTCAGGATGACCCCTTAGAATGTAGGCACAACTGTTCAGGGGTCTAGATGGTGCTGTGTGTGTGTTGACACAAACCTCTGCCAGTGACCAATTACAGATTAGTCACACTTTCAGCCAGTCAGCCACAGTGAGGTGACAGATGTTGTGGGAAAAGGGATTAGTTGAACAAAAGGACTGGAAGCATGATAGATCTGCTGCCGCAGTAGACCATCTTGTGTACAGTCGCACTACCACATGAAATGTATATGCAAAATTAGAGAAAAAGTTACTTAAGAGTTTTTAAAAAAATACACAGAATGTGAAAATTTACCAGTTTTGGGGTCTTTTGGAGGGGTCATTAGGTGCCCTTAGAATGATTCAATCAAATACAGATTTCTTGTGTACAGTGACACTACCACCTGAAATGTATATGCAAAATTAGAAACAAAGTTGCTGCGCAGTTTTTGAAAAAATAGGCAATATGTTAAATTTTTACCAGTTTTGGGGTCCTTGGAGGCCCCAGGGAGCCCTTAGAATGATTCAATCAAATACAGATTTCTCGTGCATAGTGGCAGTGCCCTAAGATATGTCTTTGCAAAATTTGAGAAAAAGTTGCTGAACGGTTTCCGAGATACGGCAGCTAACGGCGGACGTCGGACGGCGGACGCAGAGTGATGGCAATAGTCCCTTGGACCTCGGCCAAAGGACTAAAAGGTGACGATACCCAATTCAGCAATTACAGACCAATATCACTCTTACCAGTTATATCAAAAGTAGTTGAAAAGATAATTTACAAACAGCTAGATTCATTTTTCAAAATACAAAATCTCTTGTTCGAAAACCAATATGGATTTAGAAAGGAACAGAGCACTGCATTTGCTGTCCTTGAATTAACCAATAGGATAATGACACACATGGATAGAAATGAAATTGCTATAAATATTTATCTGGACCTTTCTAAAGCTTTCGATACCCTGGATCATAAAATAGTACTAAATAAATTAGAATATATTGAAATAAAAGGAGTAGCATTAAGCTTAATTAGAAATTATCTAACAAATAGAAAACAATGTGTTGAAATAGAGGATATAAAATCAGATATGCATAATATTTCAACAGGCGTACATCAAGGCTCGATTTTAGGTCCATGTTGTTTATTACAATATATATATATATTAATGACTGCCAAGGCCAGCCAAAAGTTTAATTTCATACTGTATGCCGATGATACCACCCTGTCAAGTACACTTGACTAATTTTCAAAGTGTGAAAACATTTGTAACGTAGAATCTGTTGTAAACACAACTAAATAAAATTAGTAAATGGCTAAAACTTAACAAATTATCTCTTAACCTAATCAAAACTAAGTAGATGCTTTTCAAAAACAGCTAAAAGAAAAAAGCGTGGCTTACCCATTACTAACCATAGATAACACTACTGTCGATAGAATGACAGAATTTAACTTTCTGGAAATAATGTTTAATGAACAATGTAACAGGAAAAGTCACATAAAAAGTATAAAATAGGTTTTCAAGGACGCCATGTGTCTTAAATAAACTAAAATGATTATTGCTGTAACGGTATTGCTCGTATCTGTGTATTATATAACATACAAACAACACGTCGAGAAGAATATGTTTAATACGTTACTATCTGGATACACAGCTACACTGGTCTAAATCGTAGGCTAGACTGATTCACTACACTAACAGTGGCGGCAGCGCCCACTACTCTATATGCTAATTAGAGTCCAGAGGTTGCTGCTAGGCAATCAGTTCAAATATACCCTCCTTGCTGGGCATCAGCTGGGGTATCTCGTGACATCCCTTTTTGTTTTATTATTTTTAATTTAGGGATTCACATTTCATTAATTAGCCGTCGTGGTGGCTTAATGTCAACACGGTCAGTGATTCACCTCTCATTAATGAGCCGTCGTGGTGGCTTAATGTCAACACGATCAGTGATTCACATCTCATTAATTAGCCGCCGTGGTGGCTTAATGTCAACAAGATCTCGAAGTGTCATGCGTCTTGCACTTGGCTGGTCTCGCCTCGGCATAATGCCCGGTATCGCCCGCGGCGTGTTCGGGCGAGGACACGGTGATAGCGGAATGTCAACAACAACAGCCGGTTGTCGTTGACCGGTCGGCTTGGAGATCATTGCACGGGGCACGGAATCTCCCACGTCTGGCGTTACGTCATGAGCAATAGTCATCGAGGGCGCCGATTCGTTGGTTGCCCTCAACTGTCGTCTGTTGCGCCGATAGGTGTGTCCTTCGACATCCACGGTGTAGGATCGCTGTCCTAGTGCTCATTTACATACACCCAAACTCCAAGTGTTGCGTCCGGGCAGTTTCATCCGGACTGCCTGTCCAACATTTAGCTCTTTCAGCGGCTTTGAGTGGGTGTCGTAATGTCGTTGGTACTTTCGTTTTCGTTGTTCGATAGCATCGCTGACATTTCTTCCTTGGATTTTTGGTGCAAGTAGACTGCTTCGCGTCGGCAACTGCATGTGTCTTAGTCCGGCGTGACATCAAACGTTGCACGGGCGAGCTTTGCAAGCCTTCTGTTGGTGTGTTGCGCCATTCCAGAATAGCTTTCAGTGGGTCGCTTCCATCCAGTTTGGCCTTCTTGAGCAAAGCTTTAGCAATTTTCACAGCGTTCTCCGCTTTCCCGTTGCTTTGCGGGTAGTGCGGGCTTGATGTTATGTGCACAAAGCCCCACTCACGAGCAAATTTCGCAAATTCCTGTGATCCATACTGTGAAGCATTGTCACTGACCAGAATTGAAGGAACTCCGTGACGTCCGAAGTGTGGCCGCAGAGCATTGACAACTGCCTGTGTCGTTGTCTTCTTCAGCTCGTTGATCTCGAAGAAGTTACTGTAGTAGTCTACCAGTATGACATACTGGTGTCCGTCGAGCTCAAACAAATCTGTTGCGACCTTGGCCCACGGCAGATGGGGGAACTCGTGTGTTTGCAGCTTCTCGCGGCACTGTTCCGGTCGGTGTGCGTTGCAAACGTCGCACTTGCTGATGTGGTCCTTCACCTCAGCGTTCATACCGGGCCAATAGATGACTTCGCGCGCCCTGCGCAGGCATCCCTCTATTCCAATATGGCTCTGGTGTATCAATTTCACCATTCCCGGTCGCATCACGTGGAGGATTACTAATCTGTCTCCCTTGAAGATTAATCCATCTTCAACTAACAGTTCATCTTTGAACTGCACGTACGGTTTTAGTGCTTCCTTACCGGTATTCGCTGCTGGCCACCCTGACTTGATGGCCTTCTCGAGTTCTCGCAACACTGCGTCTTCCTTCGTGGCGTGCTGCAGCTCGATCAGTTTATCTTCAGGCAGCATGATGTTGTCGCCGTACATCATATCGTCTCAGTCGTCAACTTTATTGACATCGGCATTCGTATCTCGCCGATTGTCTCGTTTAGCCTCCGTGTTATACGCTCGGCTCAACGTATCTGCAACGTACATTTCCGATCCTTTCTTGTACCTCACTTCGAATGGATACTTCTGCAGTCGCAATCTCATGCGCTGCAGTCGCTTCGGTGCCATGTGTATTTCTCTCTTGAAGATAGTTTCCAGCGGCTTGTGGTCAGATTCCACGTGTACTACATCTCGACCATATATGTAGTCGTTGGACCGCTCACACTATCGCCAACAGTTCCTTCTCGATATGTGCGTAGTTTTGTTCGGTATCCATCATGGCTCTGCTTGCGTAACATATCGGCTGGCCGTCCTGCATGAGCGCAGCTCCCAGGCCTGTTTGCGACGCGTCTGCCTGGATTGTTACGTCTTTATTCACATCATAGTAACGCAGCACTGGGGCGTTACCGAGCTTCTCGTGTATCGCACACACTGCTTTGGTGTGCGACTCGTTCCACGTGAACTCGCTTTCCTTGCGTATCAATTCACGCAACGAAACTGTGAGGTCGGTCAGATCCTTCACGAACTTGCCCAGGTACTGCACTGTACCAATTAGGCGGCGTACTCCTTCTACGTCCGTGGGCATGGGCATCTCGATTATGGCCGCGATTTTCTTCGGGTCAGGTTTCATGCCCTCGTCTGTCAGCAGACATCCCATGTAGCTGACTTCGTTTAGCTCACTGGACTGAGGCGTAGCCATCACAGTGTCCCTCACACTTAACGGAGTCTAGCTGATCTTATCAGGCACTGTTGTCGCAATCCCGCTGAGCCGGTAATTCAGCGATCATCCAGATAACGTAATTCAATTAACACGTAACGGGTAACGGTAGGTCACTTCCTGACACCATGTGACAGTATTGCTCGTATCTACGTATTATTATAACATACAAACAACACGTCGAGAAGAATATGTTTAATACGTTACTATCTGGATACACAGCTACACTGGTCTAAATCGTAGGCTAGACTGATTCACTACACTAACAGCGGCGGCAGCGCCCACTACTCTATATGCTAATTAGAGTCCAGAGGTTGCTGCTAGGCAATCAGTCCAAATATACCCTCCCTGTTGGGCATCAGCTGGGGTATCTCGTGACAATTACCTCTTGATATAAAGATCGTATTGTACAACGCACTAATATTGCCACACTTAAACTACGGCGTTACCGCTTGGGGTTACAAAATGACAGAATTCAGAAACTTCAAAAGAAGCCTGTCCGAATTATTAGTGTAAGGAAATATAATGTGAACAACTGTTTAACAGTCTCTAATTATTAAAAATAGAACACATTAAAATCGCAAGAACTAAAATGTTATTATAAATTTCGTGCATAACAAACTTCTTGTTTACCTTCAAAATTTGCCGCTTCATCAGAACAACAGATTTCATAATTTCAACATACGTGGACAATACAATATACACGTACATACAATCAGGGTACAACACGAATTTGCGAAACAAAGTCTCAGATACACCTTGCCGCATACTATCAATAATGCACCCGATTTAATAACAAGTATAACAATCTACACAAAGCTTACACGGGTTTCCAATGTATGTTAAACATCATTATTTGCAGACTTATTTACCTGTATGTACATTACAAATTTTTTATTTTAATTGTCATCAATGTAACTGGTGGCTCCAATGAGAGCGGCTTTTTTCTTTTCTTAGTGAGAGTCTCCCTGACCCACACATGATAATTTGTATACCATGTGAGTACTATATTTATGATTTTATATACGTATTTAGTGATATGTGTATGGGTGTTAATAAAGAACTGTCTGCTCTATGTCCGTCCGTCTGTCAGGCGCGCTGTACACTCAATGTATCACACTCACGTAGATGGGGTGTTTGTCTTCTACAAACCGGTAGAAACAGTGAGAAGCTTTCGACACGATACTACAGATCTCACTGGGCACATCCGATGTCTCGCTCGCGACGCTCTGTCGGCGTTCTTCTGAGAGCCACTCGACAATGTCCGGACACTGTCGAACAACCGGCACGCTCGGCTCAACATCGCCACCGACCTGTCTGTTGCCGTCTCGAACAGCAGCCACGGCAGTCGACTTCCTTCCGCGGGTCTCACGTACGACCTACACCGTTGATCTATCCTCCGCGACGACGGGAAACAGTTCGAGAAGCGGTTCCCTTCCAGACATAGCGCCGTCGACAACAATATGTTGGCCACTGTGTTTCTTCAATGGTTCGCTACCTTGCTGCGTCGCGAAACACGGCTCGCAGAACTCGTGCGAACACTCGCGACAGTCTAACTGGGAGACGTCGTTGCATCGGTGACAGCGACGGGCGTAGCGACCTCCAAGCAAGTTCGCGATGTCCAAGTGAGGTGTCGGAATCACGCGTCTACGGGCCGTATCGTTACCGTCCTGTAGCATTCGCAACATCAGAGGCGCTGTGACGCTGCAGTTTGGCGTCACGCTGAACAAGCGAGTCCACAAACAGGCGTTGGACAGTCGGGGGATCCGTCGCTTCTACGTTGCCACTGTATGCAAGTTGATATACGTGTTCGGCCTGTCCCGTGCTCAGTTTTACAAACGGGACAGCTTACGAAGCTAAGAGACTGGCTCGGTCTGGTTCTTGCCGATCGAGACACACCGATGGACAGATCTTGTTTAGGGCCTGGTGCAGTTTCGTCGCCACTTCGTTGTCTACGTAGTACTGGGTGTGCAGTAAACTGGCCGCTTCCTCCAGTAACTGGCTACACGCGGCGTGGTCGCCTACGAGAAAGTCGTCACCGACGGTGCTCGGCCGATCAAGTAGGTCGTCGAAAGGCCCACGTAAGGCGAACATAACAAACAGAACAACGTCCATGTGGCTCGAACTCGCCGACCCGTGGATGCCCCTGCGTCACCCACAGAAGCTGTCGGCGAGAGTCAGTTGGCCTGGCCCTCGAGACCGCCAATCGACGACTTGTCTGTCGGGCCGACATTTCTGAAAGAGTGCCCTTGAAAATACCGTTTTGGTGTGATGTGTGAATTTTTTTCGAGCACTTTGACGTGGCACATGTTACTCCAGTGAATACTAAATGTACTACTGCATTAGATCTTTCACGAGATAGCAATACATAAAAAATATACTCTAGTCGCTCGCGTATTCGCACAATGGCTATTTTGCAGAACAAACCAATATTTCAAAATCCGTCACAAGATTGGGGCGAAATTGAGGGGTGTCAGGTTTAGTTGGATTTTTCTGAAAAATGAGGTATGATAATTTCACGAGTTTTCCACAGCACTTGTGTCAATGGAGGTTAAATATGCTGTGAAATTTAAGATAAATTTTACAGGAAATGAAGAGCCGCCTGTGTAAATTTTAAATGTGGTCTTACCCCATATCAGAGGCCAATGGTCCAGGGACGTGAATGAACAACATAAAGTAGCAACTGGCAACTGGACTTTATATGCTGGGAGTGCCGCCACGTTAGCGTATTAATATGTTAACTGTTGTGCTATGTGACTACATGTACAGCTCATCACAGATACCGAGGTCCACTCGCCTCTCTCTATGTTCAATCACGTCCTTGGACCGTTAGCCTCTCATCTAACAATCGATGATGTATTTGAAGAAAAACACAACGGTGAGACAGTGCTTTTTCGAAATTTGATGTGCCCCCAATCAGTTGATTAAAATTGTATTAATTAATTTCCATGATAGTATTGTCGCGTATATAACCTGGTAAATGTGAACATTAATTTACATTTCTGTAATATTAGGCATGTAATATCATGTTATTGTTTAACCTGTTTTAATTTTATTCAAGACTGGCAATGCGACATGTTTCTGGGTACAAAATATATAACCATCAATATCAAAATGCTCAGAAATGTTCAGGTTTTTTGTTCAAAATGTGTAACGTTACAAAACTAGATATATCCTGGGTAGGTGTGCCCTTTTTATGGATTGGTCAGGCTATTACAGTCTACTGCTCCAAGGATAGAGAGATTCTAACTGAGAAATACGATGCTGAAGTTTGTGACACTGAGTGAACGAGTCACATACGTGAGAACACCAACTAAAAACGAAAGAAACATGATACACCGATGAATAGATGTATGGAATAGCCTCACTCAGTCTGTGGTAGAGATTGCATCGGTGTAGTCTTTTAAGAAGAAATTAGATTACATAAGTTGTGGAAAAATCACCCAATTAAATTATACTATACAATAAGACTATTACGTAAGACTTACAACATAGCATTGTCTGTTTTCCAAAGTTTATGACACAAGGTGGCGGGGATATTTGTAATGAATGTACTATTTGTGAGCCTTGGTGACCGTGGCATGCTTTTTTAAATGTTTGTTTTTCGATTATAAGGTACTCCAATTGTAATATTTAGCAAAACATACGTTACTCTCAGGGCTTACTACACATTGTGTACACAAGGAGGGTAACAGTGATTGAAGTAGCAAAGTCTAGGTTACCGTGTACAGTATGCAAAGCCAAGAGATATACGCATACTACTTATACACACGTACGTTAATTTACGGGAAAGCAGTCAGTAGTGTGGCGCAAAGCGCACCCCTTAATAATGACAAAGATGACTTGATAAAAATATTGTCCTCGAAGGCATAAACGGTTAACATATTGTGTCTATTATAAATAGTAGGAATTACAAAAGCACAGTAACTACATAAGACATTGTTTTCATTTTAGTGACAGTCCTACGTTTTGCAAAGTTCGTCATGTGCAGCAAAGCGGCTATATCGCCCTAATTCATGCGTATATAATGTGTAGATGACTCCTTACTACCATTAGGCTGATCGTTATATCCATGCATAACCATGCATGACACATGTATAACCACGTCGTACGTACGTAGACATAGTCATGGGCCCTACTAGTCCTAGACTAGAGCTAGTTCGACCAGTTAGACTGTTAGTGATGGTAATCGGCTGTGAACCCATGCATTGTCACTGACGGTACCGAGCCACCTTTCAATAGGTGCCTGGAAAGGAAACAGAAAAGTAATTGTGACTGTTGATTGGCGTACGCCGGGGCCAGACGATCGGGTCCTACCTCCAAAAAAGTTCGCCAACTGCCTCACACTGGTCTTGGGTCACATGTCAGTACACAGTACAGGCCCACGCCTGGCGAACATGCATTCATATCAACTTGTTGGCACCCGGAACACATCTAATATCTTTACATATAAGAAAATCACTGAAACATACTCACAATTTACCAACCGTTAGCAGTCACGTATTCAACAAACAATCAGGAATGCGAAAGTAGTTATCGAAAGTCAACCAACAATTCCCATCTAACTATAAATAGGCTAAATAGCAAAAAACGAAACGGTCCCTGGCGAATAAAAAGGAACTACGTCGATCAATAAACTGTTATATTCTAATAAAAATTTAAGTTGACGCATACACTTCTTTTCATTTGTTTGCTACATAAAAAAATGTACATGTATTTTATTGTCGAATAAATTATTTTAATTCTTAGTGGCGCCCTCAAACGTACAGACATGTTTAACAGCGACTCCTGCGTTAGCTCAAGTTTGGGCTGTTTGGAGTAAATCACCTAAGACCGACCATAATTATCATCACGTTCCTCTTACAACTTCAGTTTACTTCACGTAGTTATTTTGTTTATTCCCCTTTAAGATGAATCACGTCATAATAATTTTCATCATCTATATCAATCTTCTAGTTACGCATGAACAATTTTGACTTTAAACAATTGCCTTATAAAACACAAGCCAACATAGTTGTTAACGGTGAGGTTGTATTCAGCCGAGTGCTCTGAGACTGGTGCGAGAAGCAGACAAACTCTTGAAAATGGCAACAAACGAAGAGAAAACGTTCACTTCATCTAATGTAGAGGATGTAGGTAGTGGAGAATTACGTAGAAGGTATGGTTCAGAGAAACCGATACCAGATAAGTCGATGGGTGACATGGGTGAAAACGAAGATAAAGAACATTTATCTGATTCGGCGAGGCCAACGACCCCGACGGCGGCAACGTCATCGAGTGACTCTGTTGTCAATGACACTGACAGCGACGCCGAATGGGTTTCTGAAGACAAAGCCGCTATAAGTACAAAGGATGGTTACCCAAAGGATATTCCTATACTTGATCACAACACATACTGGCTTACACGGATCGTGATGCTTCGTAGCGTTGCATTTATATGTTGTAAGAGGTTTTTTGTTTTCCAAAACGAAGATTAGCTTTGTAGTGTCGCCATCCGTCGGATAATGTAGTTTCTACGCATATTTCACTGCATATCACTTTCTGCTATCACCAATATATTTCACAAGAAAACTTATTTTCCAGTGTTTTAAACTGTGATGTTTTTTTACATAAATATTTTTGAGTTTTGTAGGCAATGTATCAATACACATAATTAACACACAGTCAGTTGAAAATAACCAAATTATACACACATATGTAGCAAATTTTTAAAATAATGTCTTCCTACAATAAATTAAGCTGAAATTCTTTACCACCATGCCATTCAATTGGCATCAAGCAACTAATTAAACAAGTTTTCAAGATATTGGTGAAGAGTATGTTCACGAGTTGGCAAACCTTTTAGCATGTTGATTTCATGTACATTGTTTTAATTTGTTTACAATAATTGCTGCCAACAATGGCAAGCATTTCACACCAAATTATACTTGGTTGATATATTAAACACAAAAGTAGCCTTGATGTAGCAACCGTTTATTTGTAAGTGCACATGTCTTGTCACAGAAGGCTGATTTTGCAAGCCTAATTTGTGACACGGAAACGGTAAATTTGTTTTTAATGCCAAGCTGTGAATGAAACAAAGTGCATTCTATTTGGTGCATCCTAGCATAGTTCAGTGTGTGTATTACTTGGATCCAACAACAATTATGGGATACCATGTGTAGCACTGGTAGGGGGCTGCAAACTAGTGGTTGCACGTGTAACTTGATGTCCACATTGGTTACACTTTCAACCACATACCTATATCCATATTTTTAGGATACCACTTGTTTTACACTTAATCACACATAAAGGG
Source organism: Escarpia spicata (assembly GCA_963995525.1). Lineage (NCBI taxonomy): Eukaryota > Metazoa > Annelida > Polychaeta > Sabellida > Siboglinidae > Escarpia > Escarpia spicata. The sequence continues at coordinate 69,041,170 of OZ023206.1, read as the reverse complement.
CATCATATATACATCATTACGTCAGCAGTGAATTTAACAATACTGCATCTGAAATGTACCAAACATGTCACAGGGAGTTTAGGTATTTATCATGTCCTCAAATAGATGTTACAAGTGCAAACATGCATCACTCCTGACAGCTGCAACACTGTTATCTTTCAAGATAATGTGTATCTAGTGTGCACAGACTGGCAGATAGCATCATATCATGATGTCATTGGCCTCTTTTCAAAAAAGCAGCAAGCACAAGCAGTGTACAGTGAGGGTAAGTTTGGTGTCTTCAGTTGTTACCAGCGCAACCTTGTTAACGTGAACCATTAATACACATATCATATTAATTTGGAAGATTTCTATGTGAACCTGTATTTGTGATTATGTTGATCATATTGGTGGCTAGCAATCTGGTGACCTTGATGGAAATATCAACACCTATTGTTTCTGCCTGGTACATCATCTAATGGACACCACTTATATTTTTTGTCTATGGTTACACGTACAACCCTATCACTCAATATATTTTTCCTTGAAGCCTGAATTATTGGGACTAAGATACATCATTCTACCTTTAGGAGTAGTTGTAGCTGATGTAGTGATGCTACCATGGTGCAATACATTGTTTGCATAATGTTTGTGTCCATGTTACACACACAACCTTTGGACTATTGCCATCACTCTGTGTCTGCGGTCCGCTGTTAGCTGCCGTATCTCAGAAACTGTTCAGCAACTTTTTTTCTAATTTTGCATAGACGTATCTTAGGGTACTGCCACGAGAAATCTGTATTTGATTGAATCATTCTTAGGGCCCCCAAGGGCCCAAATAGCTGGTAATTTGTAACATTTTGCCTATTTTTTTCAAAAACTGTTCAGCAACTTTTTTTCTAATTTTGCATAGATGTATCTTAGGGTGCTGCCACTATACACAAGAAATGTGTATTTGATTGAATCATTCTAAGGGGCCCTCAAAGTGCAAAAGTGTTACATTATCTAGTGATGTGGTTTTGAGACCACCCCCAACAGTAGATGTTGTGTATTGTGCCAGAAACTGCCCTGGCCTCACTCCACTCTGCATTGTTCCATTGAGACCTTGACTAATTTTTAATTGGTCACAGGCAGAGCAGACACATTTGACCCCTGTTAAACTCAGTTGCCTGCAGCTTTTAAACTGTATCTTAAAAACTATTCATTTTCTATAATTGCAAGTTGTGTTTATTTTGATGTTCATTTAATTATTATAAAATGGTGTGACTGTGGCGTCTATTGGTTAAAGATGTATTGTCACCTGTAGGTGATAAACATGGAGAATTAATATTCTGGACAACTATAGAGTGAAATATCCTACACTTTATTGATATCAAATGCATTCTACTGTTCTGTTTACACTTGTCATGCTTTCTATAGACATGGTTGACATCTGAAACAACCAAATATCAACCATTAGAAGAGTTGACACAGTTCCGCTATACACAAGAAATCTGTATTTGATTGAATTATTCTAGTGTCATCAGCATATAGTAGAACATACATTTGCAAGAAAATTTCTACATCATCATCACTAAGGTTGTTGTAAATTTCACCAGCTGCCATGTCAAGTCCCTTATAATTATGACTAACGGTGTTCAGAATCATTCAGGTAAATAGCAAATAACAAAGGAGACAAGTTTTCTCTTTATGGTAACTACATCATGGGAGAATGTTGCCTGGCATCCATTTAGCCAAGCAGCAGTCGCACTATCGGAGTGTCTGCAGCTATGTTTGTATAATAATTATATAGGTTTAATGATACCAATACACCAATCTGTTGGCACAATGTCAGATAATGGAACTAGGTTAAACATCTTAACAATAACTATAATTAGTTCTGTGGGGCTGTTTTTAAGTATTCATTTATAATATTATCAATCTGTCCTCTTATTTTTACACATAAATACATAATCTGGCATAACGTGATAAGTTTTTGTAGCAGCACATTTGTACTTCCAGTGTATCATTGCAACATAACATACATACTGTGTGCCACATTTGAATGTCATGCATGTAATATTTCCATGCAATCCATTTGCATATATAATATATAAAACTTCAACAGCCGTTTTCTTCACTTTTTGACCCTTACCATGTTCAATGCTCCATAACTTTGCCAATTTTTGTAGCAGTCATAATTTTTGAAACCGTGTAAAGCACCCTACCCAACCTTTACAAGAATGTAAGAAAACAATTTTTCTGCCTTATCACTCATTTGGTTAGCTGGGGTCACATATCGACGTATTAGTCCAAAGGACTTCAGGGCCTCTTGGCCCATATTTAAGTATTTCGGTGTTGAATGTTTTCATACTTTTTCTGGTCAAGCGACAACGTAATGGCCAAGGCCTCTTTTAACAGCTATTTTGAAGTAGGAATGATAAAAAAGGCATGACATTCTGTTGAAGTATGCATGTGTTTGTGTGAGAAATTGCCTTCAAATGGTGTCCATGTTACACGTGCAACCGACTTGTTGGTAGTTCATTTGCATGTTGAAAATCAATAGATATAGTTGCGTCATTATCTCTTGTGTCTAATTACTTAAATTATACATATTTCTACACCACATAGCAGGAAAGAAACATTGAAAATATAAGTTTGAATTTTTTACTACAATGCCACACATTGGTGTGCCGACTCATGAACTCAAAGTCATAAGTGTCGCTGAGCACACATAGGCTTTTAGCATGTTGTACAACGGTGTGGCTTGTTTCAGGCTATACACCATACATGTAATTGCAATCATGGGATTTAATATTTTCAAAAGATAATGTTATCTACAAATTTGTAGCCGGATGTATGCAGGAATTGTGTTAAGTTATTGCTGATTGAACTTCGCGAATGCTCAACCTTGCATTATATTCACGGCCGCGTATATATTGCAGGATTAAGGATTCGTGATGTTCAAACAACAACAATTTGTAAACTCATGGGTACATCCAGCCGCATTGAGGGAGGGGTGAATGTGCGGGAATGTGAGTTGTCTTCATTTTATAGTGATTAGCTATGTGTTATCTACTCATACAATGGCTGGACCACATGCAATTACAAGTAATTATCTATCATGTCATTCTTGGTACACTTGTGTTCCAGAACTGTTAAAAATGAGTTTACGCATGATTTTAAAATGTCCAACTTTAGCATTAACAATGTGCTCACCAGGTGTCGCCTTCACCGTTGCGTTACACCAGAACCGTGCGTTAATCGGGAAACAAGGTCTTCTGCCGGCAGACATCTATCTGGACGACGTCCGACTACAGGCAGAGAGAAAGCAATGGCGCATGTTTTCATTTGCTCCCACCCTTCTCTGGCTGCAAGATTACGAAGCAGACCTGAACCAACTGCTTGATGTCATTGCCTATTCGGGTCTTCTACTGTCTGGAATGGTGTTTGTGCTTGGCGCCGCCAACATTCCCACCATGTTCACAATATGGGTGCTGTACCATTCCCTTGTCAGTGTAGGACAGAGGTGGTAAGTTTGATGACTCCCGGAGATGAAATAACCATACATTGTAATCATAATCTTTTTTGATTGTCAAAGTTTTTGAGTAATCATACTTGTACTCTATGAATGCATGCAAAAATGTGAAGAAATCTTACTCTATTACATTGGCAAAGTTATTGTAAGAATGATTACGATTACACTTACAATATCTCCCAAGAAAGAATTCAGCCATTCCACATTTACTACTTGAAATACACTGTATATATTGGTGCTACAGTAAGCTGTGACCACACAATATCGACAACCAGAGGCACAAAGCTGTGTCTATTGTTACTGGGTCAGTGATATAATCGGTAGTTTAACAAGCACACATTTAAATGTAATATTTACAATATGACGCCCTTTGAAAGTGAATGATTGTCAGCTTACTGGTAGTACTTTGTTCATTTGCCATTTTTTTTTTTTTTATGCACAATAACCTTGTGTTGTCAACCTGATCTAACTTAAATATGTCTTATTTTCTTTTGTTTTAGGTACTCTTTTGGTAAGTAAATGATATATATATATGTATGCAAACTCTAGCAACAACATGTAACGTTTTGATAAGCATCGGAAAGATTTGTGGTGGCGGTTGCTGAAGCAAATTTTTGTAAAATTATTTTATTGTTTTGAATTCTAATGCTTTGCATGTAACTGCAATGTATACAAGATGAGCTTTAAATTCAGTTCACCATTGATTTAACATATATGTACAGCCTGTATATATATAATATATATATTATATATCATAATAGCACATTTTTATTTCCATTCAGTTAGTTTTATTGAAGCAATGAATTAGCTATATACGTTGTTGTTGCTCTCCTTGTTCCCAGCTGTACAGGGATGTTGGTCGGGTACAGTGAAACTGAACCATTCACTGTATCGTTTCCTTCCATAGTTTTCTGTTCATCCCTCCATCTTTCATCCTCCCCTGATCTTCACATGTCCCTCCTCATGCAGTCCTCCCATCTCGGCTGTGGCCTTTTCCTTTGTTCTTTATGTTGTTCTGCTTCTGCTCTCCGCTTATTTATATATATGTGACCCATCTTAACCAAATGAGTCACATATCAGCGTTTTTCAATATTGAGTTATTGGCATCGTTTGAAAGAGCAGATTCTCAGCTTTCATATGTTTAACAAGATTTAACAAGATTGCCACCCAGAGAATTAACTCTAGGTAGCAGGTGGACAAGGAAGCCCTTGGCTTATCGAGAGTCCGACCTTTTTATCTATGTGTATCCCGCCCGTCTGAGGTATGTGTCGATTTTATTTTTAAACATTCACGCTACTAGCACCCACACAATCAGCAGGTAATCTGTTCCATTCATTTACAGTCATTTGTGAAAATGAAAACTTTCTTATATCCAATCTACTCTGCTCCTTTGCTAATGCAAGATCATGTCCTCTAGTCCTTCTATCTTTCTTAACTGAGAAAAACATATTTCTATCAATATTTTCATAACCCTTCAATATTTTAAACACTTCTATCTGATCTCCTCTCAATCTCCTGGTCTCTAGTGTTGTTAAACCGCATTTTTTTAGGCGTATTTCATAACTAAGATCCCTCAGATTTGGTATCATTTTAGTTGCTCTCCTCTGCACTCTTTCTAGCATATCTATGTCCTTCCTGCGATATGGCCTCCACGCTTGAATACAATATTCTAAATGAAGCCTAACTATTGTTTTGTACAGCGGTATTATTAGCTCTTTTTCCTTATACGTTATGTTTCGCCTAATTAATCCAAGGATTTGATTTCCCTTTGAAGCTGCAATTCCGCACTGCTCTGAAATCTTCATATCAGCACTAACGGTTAACCCTAAGTCCTTTTCTTTTATAGTACTACTTAGTACAGTACCCCCATTGTATATTCTACCTCTTCGTTCCCATGTCCTATGTGGAGGCATTTACATTTCCCAAAATTGAACATCATTTGCCACTTTTCAGACCATTTGATCAACCTGTCAAGATCATCTTGTAAATGCTGTCTATCTCCATCACTTTTAATTCTTCTAAACATTTTGTATCATCCGCAAATTTCAACACCTTGCTTGTTATTTCATCATCCAAATCGTTGATGTATATTAAGAATAATATAGGACCTAATACTGATCCCTGTGGTACCCCACTCAATACCGATTTCCAGTTTGAAGCCTCCCCATCAACTACTACACGTTGTCTTCTGTCAATCAGCCATTGTTCTATCCAGTTTATTATACCATTTCCTATGCCATGGGCCTTTAGTTTAAGCAGTAATCTTTGATGTGGTACTTTGTCAAAAGCTTTTTGAAAATCTAAGTAGACGATATCTACTGGTGATCCCTCATCTACCCACTTAGTGATGTCTTCCAAAAAACATAACATATTTGTTAAGCATGACCTCGCTTTAAAAAAACCATGTTGAGATGGGTTTATCAAGTTTTGTTTAACAAGAAAATCCACCATGTGATCTTTAATTAGTCTTTCTAATAATTTACAAATCACTGATGTTAAACTCACTGGTCTATAGTTCTCTGACTTGTTTCTCGAACCTTTTTTGAATAACGGTATAATGTTTGCTTCTTTCCATTCTAAAGGAACCACTCCCTCTTCTAATGACAAGTTGAAAACTGTTGCAAGTGGTATGCTAATTTGTTCTACAATTTCCAATAGTAGTTTGGGTGGAATACCATCCACTCCAGGTGATTTATTCTCCTTCATAGCCCTTATTTTCTTAGCTACCATTTCCGGGGTTACAATTAATTGTCCTAAATAGTCTGAATCTGCCCCCTTGAACTTAGCCTCTGGTATTGGCAGTGAACTAATATCTTCCCTGGTAAACACTGAACTAAAGTACTCATTCAGGTCTTCTGCCATTATGAATCCCTCTGATATTATATTTCCAGCACTATCTTCTAGAGGACCGACCTTATCTTGAACTTTCTGTTTGCTTCGAACATACGCATAAAAACTCTTGCTGTCATGTTTTATATTACTAGCTAATTGTTGTTCATAGCTTCTCTTTGAATTTCTAATTTCAGCTGTAGCTTGGTTAAGTGCTTCTTTATAATTGTTGTAGTCTTCATAATTTCCAGTACATCTATATGACTTCCACATCATTTGTTTATACTTAATTTTTCTAATGGCTTCTTTCGATAAGTGTTTCTTTTTGGACCGTTTTCCTTGTTTTTTGAAGGGTACAAATTTATCGATTATGCACTTAATTTCACTCTTTAATATATTCCAGCATTCTGTTGCCGTCTTATTTTTCAGTGTCTTATTCCAGTCTATCTTTGCTAAATATTTCCTCATGTCCTTATACCTTCCTTTGTGGAAATTTCTCCTATACTGCTTTTTGCTATTCCTTTCTGATTTTACTTTGATGGTAAAATGTATCTGGTTGTGATCGCTACTCCCCAGTGGCTCACATATCTTGACATTGTCAACTAATTCATTCTGTGAGGACAAAACTATGTCTAACACATTCTCACCCCTGGTTGGTTCTAGCACATGTTGAGAAAGGAATGTATCTTGAACTAAAACTAAAAACTTGTGGTCCTCTCTCCCCATACTCTGTAGAGATTTCCATTGTATATGCCCATGGTTAAAATCCCCCATAATAATACAGTCCCGTTTGCTTACTTCCCTTATAGCGTTTTGTATTTTTTCATTCTCTTCTATGCTTATGTTTGGACTTCGATAAACTAACCCAACTGTTAACGTTGAGTTTCCTGTAACAATGTTACACCAAACAGCTTCTTCGCAATCTGCTTCTCTTTCTAATTTTATTTCATAAGCCTGAATACATTCTTTAATATATAAAATAACCCCAACTCCCTTTCTTCCTATTCTATCTTTTCTAAACATTACATATCCTGTCAGTCCCAATTCAGCATCTGATATATCGGTGGTGGTCCAGGATTCGGTTATACCTATTATATGAGGGTCAATATCTTCTACCATAATGTTTAGTTCATTTCTTTTGTTTACTATACTCCTTGCATTTAAACAAACACATTTATATCCAGCTTCAGAAGAGATTTCCACAGTGTTATTTGTTGATTTATTTGTGCTGTCTTTATCTATGCCTCCATTTTCAGGCTTTTCTGTGAGTCCCCCCTGCGAATCTAGTTTAAACAGATGCAACCTGTCCCACTGTCAACAGATTGCAGCAGATTCTCTGAGAAAACTGCTGCCCCCTTTCCACTAAGATGGAGGCCATCTCTCATGTACATATCTTCCCTCCCAACAAAGTATCCCCATAAATCTGTGAATCCCACCCCCTCTTCTTCACACATCTGTTCAGCTAGTGCATTGATCGCCATCCTCTTGCAGTTTCTATACGTTGCCCCCCTTCCTCCCATTACTGGCAAAATTCCTGACAAAATAACCTGTTCGACTCTCGTCTTCTTTAGCTTCCTCACTAACTGTCTATACTTCTGTACTGCTTCTGCTCTCCGCTTATTTATATATATGTGACCCATCTTAACCAAATGAGTCGCATATCAGCGTTTTTCAATATTGAGTTATTGGCATCGTTTGAAAGAGCAGATTCTCAGCTTTCATGTTTAACAAGATTTAACAAGATTGCCACCCAGAGAATTAACTCTAGGTAGCAGGTGGACAAGGAAGCCCTTGGCTTATCGAGAGTCCGACCTTTTTATCTATGTGTATCCCGCCCGTCTGAGGTATGTGTCGATTTTATTTTTAAACATTCACGCTACTAGCACCCACACAATCAGCAGGTAATCTGTTCCATTCATTTACAGTCCTTTGTGAAAATGAAAACTTTCTTATATCCAATCTACTCTGCTCCTTTGCTAATGCAAGATCATGTCCTTTAGTCCTTCTATCTTTCTTAACTGAGAAAAACATATTTCTGTCAATATTTTCATAACCCTTCAATATTTTAAACACTTCTATCTGATCTCCTCTCAATCTCCTGGTCTCTAGTGTTGTTAAACCGCATTTTTTTAGGCGTATTTCATAACTAAGATCCCTCAGATTTGGTATCATTTTAGTTGCTCTCCTCTGCACTCTTTCTAGCATATCTATGTCCTTCCTGCGATATGGCCTCCACGCTTGAATACAATATTCTAAATGAAGCCTAACTATTGTTTTGTACAGCGGTATTATTAGCTCTTTTTCCTTATACGTTATGTTTCGCCTAATTAATCCAAGGATTTGATTTCCCTTTGAAGCTGCAATTCCGCACTGCTCTGAAATCTTCATATCAGCACTAACGGTTAACCCTAAGTCCTTTTCTTTTATAGTACTACTTAGTACAGTACCCCCCATTGTATATTCTACCTCTTCGTTCCCATGTCCTATGTGGAGGCATTTACATTTCCCAAAATTGAACATCATTTGCCACTTTTCAGACCATTTGATCAACCTGTCAAGATCATCTTGTAAATGCTGTCTATCTCCATCACTTTTAATTCTTCTAAACATTTTGTATCATCCGCAAATTTCAACACCTTGCTTGTTATTTCATCATCCAAATCGTTGATGTATATTAAGAATAATATAGGACCTAATACTGATCCCTGTGGTACCCCACTCAATACCGATTTCCAGTTTGAAGCCTCCCCATCAACTACTACACGTTGTCTTCTGTCAATCAGCCATTGTTCTATCCAGTTTATTATACCATTTCCTATGCCATGGGCCTTTAGTTTAAGCAGTAATCTTTGATGTGGTACTTTGTCAAAAGCTTTTTGAAAATCTAAGTAGACGATATCTACTGGTGATCCCTCATCTACCCACTTAGTGATGTCTTCCAAAAAACATAACATATTTGTTAAGCATAACCTCGCTTTAAAAAAACCATGTTGAGATGGGTTTATCAAGTTTTGTTTAACAAGAAAATCCACCATGTGATCTTTAATTAGTCTTTCTAATAATTTACAAATCACTGATGTTAAACTCACTGGTCTATAGTTCTCTGACTTGTTTCTCGAACCTTTTTTGAATAACGGTATAATGTTTGCTTCTTTCCATTCTAAAGGAACCACTCCCTCTTCTAATGACAAGTTGAAAACTGTTGCAAGTGGTATGCTAATTTGTTCTACAATTTCCAATAGTAGTTTGGGTGGAATACCATCCACTCCAGGTGATTTATTCTCCTTCATAGCCCTTATTTTCTTAGCTACCATTTCCGGGGTTACAATTAATTGTCCTAAATAGTCTGAATCTGCCCCCTTGAACTTAGCCTCTGGTATTGGCAGTGAACTAATATCTTCCCTGGTAAACACTGAACTAAAGTACTCATTCAGGTCTTCTGCCATTATGAATCCCTCTGATATTATATTTCCAGCACTATCTTCTAGAGGACCGACCTTATCTTGAACTTTCTGTTTGCTTCGAACATACGCATAAAAACTCTTGCTGTCATGTTTTATATTACTAGCTAATTGTTGTTCATAGCTTCTCTTTGAATTTCTAATTTCAGCTGTAGCTTGGTTAAGTGCTTCTTTATAATTGTTGTAGTCTTCATAATTTCCAGTACATCTATATGACTTCCACATCATTTGTTTATACTTAATTTTTCTAATGGCTTCTTTCGATAAGTGTTTCTTTTTGGACCGTTTTCCTTGTTTTTTGAAGGGTACAAATTTATCGATTATGCACTTAATTTCACTCTTTAATATATTCCAGCATTCTGTTGCCGTCTTATTTTTCAGTGTCTTATTCCAGTCTATCTTTGCTAAATATTTCCTCATGTCCTTATACCTTCCTTTGTGGAAATTTCTCCTATACTGCTTTTTGCTATTCCTTTCTGATTTTACTTTGATGGTAAAATGTATCTGGTTGTGATCGCTACTCCCCAGTGGCTCACATATCTTGACATTGTCAACTAATTCATTCTGTGAGGACAAAACTATGTCACACATTCTCACCCCTGGTTGGTTCTAGCACATGTTGAGAAAGGAATGTATCTTGAACTAAAACTAAAAACTTGTGGTCCTCTCTCCCCATACTCTGTAGAGATTTCCATTGTATATGCCCATGGTTAAAATCCCCCATAATAATACAGTCCCGTTTGCTTACTTCCCTTATAGCGTTTTGTATTTTTTCATTCTCTTCTATGCTTATGTTTGGACTTCGATAAACTAACCCAACTGTTAACGTTGAGTTTCCTGTAACAATGTTACACCAAACAGCTTCTTCGCAATCTGCTTCTCTTTCTAATTTTATTTCATAAGCCTGAATAGATTCTTTAGTATATAAAATAACCCCAACTCCCTTTCTTCCTATTCTATCTTTTCTAAACATTACATATCCTGTCAGTCCCAATTCAGCATCTGATATATCGGTGGTGGTCCAGGATTCGGTTATACCTATTATATGAGGGTCAATATCTTCTACCATAATGTTTAGTTCATTTCTTTTGTTTACTATACTCCTTGCATTTAAACAAACATTTATATCCAGCTTCAGAAGAGATTTCCACAGTGTTATTTGTTGATTTATTTGTGCTGTCTTTATCTATGCCTCCATTTTCAGGCTTTTCTGTGAGTCCCCCCTGCGAATCTAGTTTAAACAGATGCAACCTGTCCCACTGTCAACAGATTGCAGCAGATTCTCTGAGAAAACTGCTGCCCCCTTTCCACTAAGATGGAGGCCATCTCTCATGTACATATCTTCCCTCCCAACAAAGTATCCCCATAAATCTGTGAATCCCACCCCCTCTTCTTCACACATCTGCTCAGCTAGTGCATTGATCGCCATCCTCTTGCAGTTTCTATACGTTGCCCCCCTTCCTCCCATTACTGGCAAAATTCCTGACAAAATAACCTGTTCGACTCTCGTCTTCTTTAGCTTCCTCACTAACTGTCTATACTTCTGTACTATCGCAGTTGTTCCCTCCCTGTCTGCATTATTTGTTCCTACATGTACCAGTATAGACCCCCCCCTTGCCATGTCCCAATACCTTCTCTACCCTGTCAGTTACATGTTCAATCCTAGCCCCCGGTAAACAAACAACGATGTCCTTCCCCTCGCTCAGTGTCTTGTCCGTCTTTCTCATAATGGAGTCACCCATAAACACCCTCTCTTTCCTCATTGCCCCCTCAATCACTGCCTTAGAATAGCTCCTTCGGTTTGCATCTGTCTGGTTGTTGTCTTTCCCCCCTTCTGTCTTCTCTCCTGTCACATTCTCTTCCGATCCATTCTTTCCTGTCGCTTTTTCTCTTGTCACCTTTCCTCCTGTCAGCGTCCCTTTTATCGACTTCTCTTCTATCACATTTGCTCTCACTTCCTTCTTTCGTCCCGTCTCATTTTCCTCTTTCCTCTCCCGTTCCATCTTCCCTCCCTCCTTCTTTACAGTCACTTTCTTCCCTGTCACCTTCACGCTTGTCACGTTTTCTGTTGTCGATTTTCCAATTTCTTCCCCTCCAATCACCTTCTCTCCTCTCAATCTCGTTTCCTCAGTTTTCTTGCCACTCCTATTCTCCTTCAGTCTTGCAGTATCCTCATCTCTTTCCCTGTCGTCTCTTTCCATTCGACCTGCCTCCTTGCTAATTCCCATCTCCATTCCCTTCACAATATCTGTCAACCTAACTATCTCCTTCTGCAAACACTCCACCTTCCAACATCCAATGCACTGAAAGGTGAATCCTTCCTCCATGGTTTCTGCCCATGACTTTCCACACCCGGACAATGCAAAATCTACCCAGCTGTGGCAGTGATCGCACACCAAGTGTCGCTTTGCCTTGACTTGCCGCTTGCAAGGCGCCATATCCCGATCAGAATTTATTTAATAACTTAACTAACTTAGTCTTTATAAAGACTGTTTCCTGTGTACTACAGCACACTTTAGGTTAAAAATTTCAATTACACAGCCGACTATTTATCCTAACACGAACGCTAACATCACCGGTAGTGACCTAATTTAAATACAATCAATTACGTTATGTTAGGCTGCTTTATTTATTTAGGTTACGCCGCCCGACTATCGCCGTTGCTTAATTTTAACAACAATGCTACCTAACCAAAATATATAGCAAGTACTGGCTTACACAGATATTATCTTATGTAAGTAGTTTGATGGTTGTTACTTTATCTCCTATATATTCTACCACATAATCAGGTTTGTTAAATCTTGTTTACAACTTTTCGAAGGCTAAGCCGCCTAAGTGAGTTACCCTATTATCACTCGCTATACTAAGGTGTTCTAAAATACTTTAACTAACTAACTTTAAGCACAACTGCTACTCAATATATGTTTATTGCAAATTTATGAATGATATTAAGGCAAAAATAATACTTATCAATCAGTAATTCCACTTGTTTATCCACTTTTTTACACCACCAATTTCTACGATCTATCTACGCCAAATATAGCCTCGAAACTTGTTGTAACTATGTTGTATCATACAAGAAGATATCTCGGTTATAACTGAAGTTACGGCTCGCCAAACATGTGCGGGGTTGAAGTCTTCAAACCGAGAAAACGGCCTTCAAAGTTTAAGCAACATATTTGTTGTGTTTTAGGTAATGTACCTTAGTTACCATGGACAAATCTTGCTGAAATTTGGACCACATAATGGCATTCTGAAGACATTCTGTTAATATAAAACAATATCTTTAGTAGAAATAAAATAGCAGTACAATTAATTGTTAGTGTAATTACCACTATTGTTAGAAAAGCTAAAACTCTGCTACGCAATTACGTTATGCCTTAGTTAGCAATGTCATATATGGATTATATTTGGAACACTTGACGATAATGGCATCCTCATGACACTACATTAATATACAAATAAAACCTTTGTCAGAAATAAGTTGGCAACAAATTAATTGGTTGTGTAATTACTGGCATTGTTAAGAAAAGGGAAACCAGCAGCTCTTACACCATTATGCATTAAATTTCGTAGAGATATCTGTCATTAGTGGGTCAGTAAGAATGTTATTGTTTTTATTATTAATTTTGTATCATTATTTTTATTAAAAACAACTTATTCAAATTTATGAAAACATAAATACAATGAACATTTTTCGTAATCTTCATAGTAAAATACAACAGATAGTCATATTTAACAAGAATTTTAATACCCAAAGAACAATGTAACTACATAACGACAACAGATCAGTGACAATGTCCAGTAAGTCAAGTGTAGCTTCCAGACCGGCCACATCCTCACTTGCGTGGTATCGGCACGGCGCGCACGGCCTCGGGTGCAGGGAACGGGTTCGCTGAACCCTGCCTGCTCAAGTGCAGCCACAGTAGTTTCTCATTGTGGCTCGTGTTCACCAGACGGTCCAACAACAGGGTCAGTCTCCAGCGACACCCAAACTCCTACTAACCAGGCGGTCCTATAAATGTAATGGAGGCAACCTCCTCGGCTGGGCTTGGACAGAGCACATCTTCGAAGCCACGCCGAACGCCATTGTTACTTCGTTATAAACAACTATCTGGGTCACAAGTGACAGCGCTGACGCAGTGAAAATACACAGTACGCCTGCGTGCATAGAGAATTATTCAAATTACCTCTTCACTGAAACAATGTGTGAAACCGCTTGGGTCACGTGGTTTCGTTGCTACCATGTGATCCGAACTTGTTTACACATATGGCATTAGAGGGGGTGTGTTCCTTGCCTTCTGTACGTCACAGTTCGCAATTATTAGCATATGTGCCCATATTTGGAAAGACGACGTGTCAAACTTCGCGGGGATATCCGATTTGTTTGGAATCATCCCACAAATAGCGGCTAAGAATTCGCACAATTAGCGGCATTTTCGACTTTGTTTTACGGAAACCAAGCGGGACTCTTCGCACAGCTCCTCAGAAATGACATTAAAATACATAAAACAGAATGAATTAGACAGTAGCAGTAGTGGCAATCGATAAAACGAATATTACGGAATCATTTTAAGGGGAAATCTTTTACATAAATGGCATTTACAGAAAAGGAGTTTTACCAACATCCGACTCATTTAATTAAGATGGGTCACAGATATATATATATATATGTAAGAGACAGTTGCTCCAAGGTGAAATTATGTCTTAAAACATAGGGTGGTGTTCAGCAATACACAAAACCAATGTCCATATAGTAGAATGAGATGGCACAATGTAGCATTAAGTAAACAAACATTGTACATTCATATGTAATGCGGGGACTTTGCTGTGTTATGAGACGACCCCTGAGATGATCTTTCCCTGCCCAGGTTGGGAGTCGCAAGTACTGGAGACCCTCTTCCTCACCATGCTCCTGTGCCCGGCGACCCGCTTATGGCACCTCCCTCGAGACTCGCCTTCCCCCATCACCACCGTGTGGCTCTACCGCTGGCTCATATTCCGCATCATGCTCGGAGCGGTAAGATCAGGTTTTTCTTTTTTATGTATTTATTTTAGTATTATTTATTACTATTTATTTTATTTATTATTTTATTTACATTTATTTATTTTTATTTGTTTATTTTAATATAATTATAGATAATATATTATATGACGGGTCGCATTGGTTCAGAGCTTAAGGAACATTTTGGCATTATGGATTGATGAGCATTGTGTTAAAGGGAAACATTTCAATGATACCAATGTCATCCATGTGAGTGAACATGTTGCAAATTGTGGGTGGTTGAACTGACCCGTCGGAAGAATCCAAGTTTTGAGACAGACAACATAAAAGATATTTACCTGTAAAATCATACCATTCAATCCAAAAACAGACACCAAAACACTTTTTCAAGATAATAATAAAAAAATTGCATTATTAAAACATAGTATATTGTTTATTATTTCTAAAAATGCCGAAAACGAATCTCGATACGTTCAGCCCTATGAATGTATTTTGGCTTTTTCTCAGTTTTGTAACATACCTCATGGTGTGAACCATTGTGGTCTGTCACATATTGTTGTGAATTGTATGTATTATCTAAAGCAAATATAACTGGATGTACCACTGAAAATCATGCTGTCAACATGACATGGTAACCATCATGTAATAAAGCTCCTACTACTATTTATACCAGAGCACTACTACTAGATTACATTCTCATACTTTTTTTCACAGTCAGGTTTCAGGGGTTCTTAAAAACTGGTTATGATAATCCATGTTTTATTTACTACTACTACTAGATGTGTGTTTGGAATTGGTAATAGGTTCATGATGGTATACTGGTTTATCTGTTAAATTTGTGACTCTGAAAAATATTGCCAATCCAATTGTTTGAATGAAACCAATGTGTGCATTATGGTAATGGCTACAAATGACCTGATCATCACATGACTTGTATCCTAGCAACAAGGTCTGCAGAGGTTACAAAATGGCTGGCAGACATCAGAATATGTCAGACATTCCACTTTTTATTTTGTTTAATTCTGGCCTCGCTTATCATTTGCTTTGCAACTAAGACATAGGTCAAAATTGTTTAGTTGAGTGAGAAATGAATGCAGGTAAGATTGATGTGTCATGATTCCCTAGTAATGTAATAACATATTAATTTTATGTAAACATTGCTGGTAAAGTAAAACTTGGTGGAGGTCATGTGTGTGGTTCAGCAGTTCTTATCCCCTGGGTCGTGACCCAAAATTGGGTCACCAAGCCATTTCGAGTGGGTCGCCAAGAGTCTCCAGTGATTTTCCAAACTAAAATTATAAGTTTATTGTCCTGCGTGTCAGTACCAGATATAGGCTTGTGTGAGACAAATAATTTATACTAAATGTTGCGTGATATAGACCTACCGGGTACTATCAAACAGGATTTCAGATTCACGAGATATTTGGCATTAATTGTTCATCTTGCATGAATCTAGACCTGCCAACTCTCCCGGGAAATCCAAGTGTTTCCCAAATTTTTTGTGTATCTTCCAGTCTCCTAAAAACAGGCAAGTCTCCCGGATTTTCGTTGAAAATCTCCAACAGTCCCCCTTTTTCGAGAAGGCGCCACACCACGGGAGACATGTTGAAACATGCCAAACCGCTGAATTTCTGGCAAAAATCTCCAACAGCACAACCCCCCACGTCGTCAAGACAACAAACCAGTGAAGTTCCCACAAAAACTTTCTGACTGCACCCTCCCTTCGGATGTCAAGAGCTGAAAAGTGCGACGAGACAGCGCAACATGGGAAGCATACTAAACCGCTGGTGAATCTCCCGGTTTTCCAAAAAAAAGTTGGCAGGTGTATGAATCTGGTATGGACATTCTGATTGATGACGCCAAAAAGGCATGGTGCATGAACTGAGTGAAAATCATTGCCGTTTTTGATACACTTCATTTCGAAACCTTCAAAGTGCAATTTCAGAGACAAATATCGGCATTATATTGCTGTAGTCAGGATCTCCAAACACATTACATTTGTGTCAAATTGTCTGCCTCCTTAATATCTTCACTATGAAGTGCATTAGAGTAAAATCTGTCAAACATTGTTGAAATTATTGGATCTTCCAGACTTCGCCCACAATCTTTGCTTTCGATTTACAATGGGTGTCCACTTTCTACGTCGAAAATCCAATGAACATGCACTGATTTGGTGATTCCTCCGTGTTGAATTAGAAAGTTTAACAAATGTATTCATTTAGGTCCTACCATTGATTGGTGTTATGTTGTTTTATGTATACGTTGTTTTATCACAAGTTAACTGTTTGAAAGCATGGGTCGCCAAGCAATTCCTGCCACCTCAATTTGGGTCGCAGCCACAAAAGGTTAACTGCTGGTGTATTTGTCATGTCAGGGAGCGGATCTGTCAGATGTGTTCTACAAATATTGTGTTTGTTAGGGTCTCATCAAGCTACGAGGAGACACGTGCTGGTGGGATCTCACTTGTATGAAGTATCATTATGAGGTATGTCACTCAAACATGTAGGCCATATCATAAGGACATAAATGTGCTAGAAAGAATATAGAGGAAAGCAGCTAAAATAATTCTTAACTTAATTATGAAATACATCTATAAAAATGTGGTTTAAAAACTGTAGACCAGGGCCCATAAGTATGAGCCCAAGGTAGGCATACTAACCTCAATTCAGGTGTATGTAATGTGCTTTTTACAATCACACATAAGAACAGTATAATGGGCAGATTAATGTGATTTAACTGACATCATCTGGCTACCAAGATACTACTCACCATGCAGCTAGGTACTGATGTCATATGTCTACAATAGCATCAATGTGCATTAATTCCAGTTTCACTCACTAGGTGGTGCCACAGGAATGTTTGATTTTTTTGCATAGTATGGTGACGATCATCAAGCCAGTACCCATCCATACACAACACTATACATTCTGTGGAGTTTGCATATTTTTGCAACCATCTATATATTAATACGCTAACTGTGGATCATTGTAAGTGCATCTCCTCCAAGGTGCCTTGGTCCTCTCACCTCTTTCTGAGTTCATTTGCTTCCTTGGACCAGTGACCTCTGACCTACCAGATGGTGATGCAGTTAAATATATGCAAAGTCAGTTATTTAGAGCTATTTACTTTTTTCAGTGCACGAATTGGTGTTGATTTATGCTCGATTCAGTGCCGTAATCAGTGATGGCAGGAAGTACGTGGTCTTAGGAAGGAGTTTAGGTAAAAAATTCTGTAGTGGTGATAATTATTGTCCTTGGTTTGTTGCATCATGGATGGGTATGTAATCTAGTAACGCTACTAAATCTAATGTGGTCTGACCCCATATAGTCATTGTAAAGTTACTGTGTCTGTTAGTGTGGAGCGCAGTGGAGCAGGAGCTAATTCTTCGGACTCTCGACTGTGAGAACCCAGGTTCAAATCCTGTACTGCGGTGTCGAACCTTGGATAAGTTCATCCACTCTGCGTTGCTCCAGTTCACTCAGCTGTACGAATGGGTGTTTGATTGAACAGGTCTGCCAGGGAGTAAAGCGCTCTGAGCAGTCCTGAGGACTGGATACTGCTTTATTTAAGAACTTACCTTTACTTTTTTTACTTTTTTGTCACCCCCTGCATCTGTTTCTACCCCCAGACGCAGCCTCTTCCAAACCCCCTTGCCTACTACATGCACACTTCACCCCTGTGGTTCCACAAGTGGGAGGTGCTTGTGAACCACTTTGTCGAACTCCCCGCACCCTTCCTGATACTCCTCCCCCATCGTGGCCTTCGACAGGTGGGCGGCATCATTCAGATCGCATTCCAGGTAAGATTCTCATCTCGTAATGCTTACTTTGTCAGTTAACTTAACACGTAAATGTTTTGCAAGGTGACACACAGTTGATGGATCCATCACATGACCTGTTGCCTAGTATTCACTGTTCGAGGCTATATTTGGCGGAGATTGATCGTAGAAATTGGTGGTGTAAAAAGTTGATAAACAAGTGGAATTACAGATTGATAAGTATTATTTTTGCCTTAATATCATTCATAAAGTTGCAATAAACATATATTGAGTATCATTTGTGCTTAAAGTTAGTTAGTTAAAGTATTTTAGAACACCTTAGTATAGTGAGTGATAATAGGGTAACTCAGTTAGGCGGCTTAGCCTTCGATAACTTGTAAACAAGATTTAACAATCCTGATTATGTGGTAGAATATATAGGAGATAAAGTAACAACCATCAAACTACTTACACAAGATAATATCTGTGTAAGCCAGTACTTGCTATATATTTTGGTTAGGTAGCATTGTTGTTAAAATTAAGCAAGGGCGATAGTCGGGCGGCGTAACCTAAATAAATAAAGCAGCCTAACATAACGTAATTGATTGTATTTAAATTAGGCCACTACCGGTGATGTTAGCGTTCGTATTAGGATAAATAGTCGGCTGTGTAATTGAAATTTGTAACCTAAAGTGTGCTGTAGTACACAGGAAACAGTCTTTATAAAGACTAAGTTAGTTAAGTTATTAAATAAATTCTGATCGGGATATGGCGCCTTGCAAGCGGAAAGTCAAGGCAAAGCGACACTTGGTGTGCGATCACTGCTACAGCTGGGTAGATTTTGCATCGTCCGGGTGTGGAAAGTCATGGGCGGAAACCATGGAGGAAGGATTCACCTTTCAGTGCATTGGATGTTGGAAGGTGGAGTGTTTGCAGAAGGAGATAGTTAGGTTGACAGATATTGTGAAGGGAATGGAGATGGGAATTAGCAAGGAGGCAGGTCGAACGGAGAGAGAAGACAGGGAGAGAGGTGAGGATACTGCAAGACTGAAGGAGAATAGCAGTGGCAAGAAAACTGAGGAAAGGAGATTGAGAGGAGAGAAGGTGATTGGAGGGGAAGAAATTGGAAAATCGACAACAGAAAACGTGACAAGCGTGAAGGTGACAGGGAAGAAAGTGACAGTAGAGAAGGAGGGAGGGAAGATGGAACGGGAGAGGAGAGAGGAAAATGAGACGGGACGAAAGAAGAAGGGACGAAGGGAAGTGAGAGCAAATGTGATAGAAGAGAAGTCGATAAAAGGGACGCTGGCAGGAGGAAAGGTGACAAGAGAAAAAGCGACAGGAAAGAATGGATCGGAAGAGAATGTGACAGGAGAGAAGACGGCAGGGGGGAAAGAAAACAACCAGACAGATGCAAACCGAAGAAGGAGCTATTCTAAGGCAGTGATTGAGGGGGCAATGAGGAAAGAGAGGGTGTTTATGGGTGACTCCATTATGAGAAAGACGGACAAGACACTGAGCGAGGGGAAGGACATCGTTGTTTGTTTACCGGGGGCTAGGATTGAACATGTAACTGACAGGGTAGAGAAGGTATTGGGACATGGCAAGGGGGGGTCTATACTGGTACATGTAGGAACAAATAATGCAGACAGGGAGGGAACAACTGCGATAGTACAGAAGTATAGACAGTTAGTGAGGAAGCTAAAGAAGACGAGAGTCGAACAGGTTATTTTGTCAGGAATTTTGCCAGTAATGGGAGGAAGGGGGGCAACGTATAGAAACTGCAAGAGGATGGCGATCAATGCACTAGCTGAGCAGATGTGTGAAGAAGAGGGGGTGGGATTCACAGATTTATGGGGATACTTTGTTGGGAGGGAAGATATGTACATGAGAGATGGCCTCCATCTTAGTGGAAAGGGTGCAGCAGTTTTCTCAGAGAATCTGCTGCAATCTGTTGACAGTGGGACAGGTTGCATCTATTTAAACTAGATTCGCAGGGGGGACTCACAGAAAAGCCTGAAAATGGAGGCATAGATAAAGACAGCACAAATAAATCAACAAATAACAGTCTGGAAAACTCTTCTGAAGCTGGATATAAATGTGTTTGTTTAAATGCAAGGAGTATAGTAAACAAAAGAAATGAACTAAACATTATGGTAGAAGATATTGACCCTCATATAATAGGTATAACCGAATCCTGGACCACCACCGATATATCAGATGCTGAATTGGGACTGACAGGATATGTAATGTTTAGAAAAGATAGAATAGGAAGAAAGGGAGGTGGAGTTATTTTATATATTAAAGAATCTATTCAGGCTTATGAAATAAAATTAGAAAGAGAAGCAGATTGCGAAGAAGCTGTTTGGTGTAACATAGTTACAGGAAACTCAACGTTAACAGTTGGGTTAGTTTATCGATGTCCAAACATAAGCATAGAAGAGAATGAAAAAATACAAAACGCTATAAGGGAAGTAAGCAAACGGGACTGTATTATTATGGGGGATTTTAACCATGGGCATATACAATGGAAATCTCTACAGAGTATGGGGAGAGAGGACCACAAATTTTTAGTTTTAGTTCAAGATACATTCCTTTCTCAACATGTGCTAGAACCAACCAGGGGTGAGAATGTGTTAGACATAGTTTTGTCCTCACAGAATGAATTAGTTGACAATGTCAAGATATGTGAGCCACTGGGGAGTAGCGATCACAACCAGATACATTTTACCATCAAAGTAAAATCAGAAAGGAATAGCAAAAAGCAGTATAGGAGAAATTTCCACAAAGGAAGGTATAAGGACATGAGGAAATATTTAGCAAAGATAGACTGGAATAAGACACTGAAAAATAAGACGGCAACAAAATGCTGGAATATATTAAAGAGTGAAATTAAGTGCATAATCGATAAATTTGTACCCTTCAAAAAACAAGGAAAACGGTCCAAAAAGAAACACTTATCGAAAGAAGCCATTAGAAAAATTAAGTATAAACAAATGATGTGGAAGTCATATAGATGTACTGGAAATGATGAAGACTACAACAATTATAAAGAAGCACTTAACCAAGCTACAGCTGAAATTAGAAATTCAAAGAGAAGCTATGAACAACAATTAGCTAGTAATATAAAACATGACAGCAAGAGTTTTTATGCGTATGTTCGAAGCAAACAGAAAGTTCAAGATAAGGTCGGTCCTCTAGAAGATAGTGCTGGAAATATGATATCAGAGGGATTCATAATGGCAGAAGACCTGAATGAGTACTTTAGTTCAGTGTTTACCAGGGAAGATATTAGTTCACTGCCAATGCCAGAGGCTAAGTTCAAGGGGGCAGATTCAGACTATTTAGGACAATTAATTGTAACCCCGGAAATGGTAGCTAAGAAAATAAGGGCTATGAAGGAAAATAAATCACCTGGAGTGGATGGTATTCCACCCAAACTACTATTGGAAATTGTAGAACAAATTAGCATACCACTTGCAACAGTTTTCAACTTGTCATTAGAAGAGGGAGTGGTTCCTTTAGAATGGAAAGAAGCAAACATTATACCGTTATTCAAAAAAGGTTCGAGAAACAAGTCAGAGAACTATAGACCAGTGAGTTTAACATCAGTGATTTGTAAATTATTAGAAAGACTAATTAAAGATCACATGGTGGATTTTCTTGTTAAACAAAACTTGATAAACCCATCTCAACATGGTTTTTTTAAAGCGAGGTCATGCTTAACAAATATGTTATGTTTTTTGGAAGACATCACTAAGTGGGTAGATGAGGGAACACCAGTAGATATCGTCTACTTAGATTTTCAAAAAGCTTTTGACAAAGTACCACATCAAAGATTACTGCTTAAACTAAAGGCCCATGGCATAGGAAATGGTATAATAAACTGGATAGAACAATGGCTGATTGACAGAAGACAACGTGTAGTAGTTGATGGGGAGGCTTCAAACTGGAAATCGGTATTGAGTGGGGTACCACAGGGATCAGTATTAGGTCCTATATTATTCTTAATATACATCAACGATTTGGATGATGAAATAACAAGCAAGGTGTTGAAATTTGCGGATGATACAAAAGTGTTTAGAAGGATTAAAAGTGATGGAGATAGACAGCATTTACAAGATGATCTTGACAGTTTGATGAAATGGTCTGAAAAATGGCAAATGATGTTCAATTTTGGGAAATGTAAATGCCTCCACACAGGACATGGGAACGAAGAGGTAGAATATACAATGGGGGGTACTGTACTAAGTACTACTGTAAAAGAAAAGGACTTAGGGTTAACCGTTAGTGCTGATATGAAGATTTCAGAGCAGTGCGGAATTGCAGCTTCAAAGGGAAATCAAATCCTTGGATTAATTAGGCGAAACATAACGTATAAGGAAAAAGAGCTAATAATACCGCTGTACAAAACAATAGTTAGGCCTCATTTAGAATATTGTATTCAAGCGTGGAGGCCATATCGCAGGAAGGACATAGATATGCTAGAAAGAGTGCAGAGGAGAGCAACTAAAATGATACAAAATCTGAGGGATCTTAGTTATGAAATACGCCTAAAAAAATGCGGTTTAACAACACTAGAGACCAGGAGATTGAGAGGAGATCAGATAGAAGTATTTAAAATATTGAAGGGTTATGAAAATATTGATAGAAATATGTTTTTCTCAGTTAAGAAAGATAGAAGGACTAGAGGACATGATCTTGCATTAGCAAAGGAGCAGAGTAGATTGGATATAAGAAAGTTTTCATTTTCACAAAGGACTGTAAATGAATGGAACAGATTACCTGCTGATTGTGTGGGTGCTAGTAGCGTGAATATGTTTAAAAATAAAATCGACACATACCTCAGACGGGCGGGATACACATAGATAAAAAGGTCGGACTCTCGAAAAGCCAAGGGCTTCCTTGTCCACCTGCTACCTAGAGTTAATTCTCTGGGTGGCAATCTTGTTAAATCTTGTTAAATCTTGTTAAACATGGTGTGTCAAGCTTACAAAATGTCTGACGCACACAGGAATCTGTCAGACACTGTCGTATATTTTGTCGTATATATTTTGTTGAATTACTGGCCCCGAATGTTTTTTTCTTCAACAAAAGCATTGTTGTTTGAGTAAAAAATGTATGTGAGATAGGTTGAACTACCAGACAGACCTGGGTTCAATTCACTTTTATCAATCCCAATTCAATACCAATTCATTTGTGTTCAATTCATGTTTATTCAATACCAGTTCAATTCTAATTCCAATCAAATCAGAACGGTTATTTAACAAGATTTAACAAGATTGCCACCCAGAGAATTAACTCTAGGTAGCAGGTGGACAAGGAAGCCCTTGGCTTATCGAGAGTCCGACTTTTTTATCTATGTGTATCCCGCCCGTCTGAGGTATGTGTCAATTTTATTTTTAAACATATTCACGCTACTAGCACCCACACAATCAGCAGGTAATCTGTTCCATTCATTTACAGTCCTTTGTGAAAATGAAAACTTTCTTATATCCAATCTACTCTGCTCCTTTGCTAATGCAAGATCATGTCCTCTAGTCCTTCTATCTTTCTTAACTGAGAAAAACATATTTCTATCAATATTTTTATAACCCTTCAATATTTTAAACACTTCTATCTGATCTCCTCTCAATCTCCTGGTCTCTAGTGTTGTTAAACCGCATTTTTTTAGGCGTATTTCATAACTAAGATCCCTCAGATTTGGTATCATTTTAGTTGCTCTCCTCTGCACTCTTTCTAGCATATCTATGTCCTTCCTGCGATATGGCCTCCACGCTTGAATACAATATTCTAAATGAGGCCTAACTATTGTTTTGTACAGCGGTATTATTAGCTCTTTTTCCTTATACGTTATGTTTCGCCTAATTAATCCAAGGATTTGATTTCCCTTTGAAGCTGCAATTCCGCACTGCTCTGAAATTTTCATATCAGCACTAACGGTTAACCCTAAGTCCTTTTCTTTTACAGTAGTACTTAGTACAGTACCCCCCATTGTATATTCTACCTCTTTGTTCCCATGTCCTATGTGGAGGCATTTACATTTCCCAAAATTGAACATCATTTGCCACTTTTCAGACCATTTGATCAACCTGTCAAGATCATCTTGTAAATGCTGTCTATCTCCATCACTTTTAATCCTTCTAAACACTTTTGTATCATCCGCAAATTTCAACACCTTGCTTGTTATTTCATCATCCAAATCGTTGATGTATATTAAGAATAATATAGGACCTAATACTGATCCCTGTGGTACCCCACTTAATAACGATTTCCAGTTTGAAGCCTCCCCATCAACTACTACACGTTGTCTTCTGTCAATCAGCCATTGTTCTATCCAGTTTATTATACCATTTCCTATGCCATGGGCCTTTAGTTTAAGCAGTAATCTTTGATGTGGTACTTTGTCAAAAGCTTTTTGAAAATCTAAGTAGACGATAGCTACTGGTGATCCCTCATCTACCCACTTAGTGATGTCTTCCAAAAAACATAACATATTTGTTAAGCATGACCTCGCTTTAAAAAAACCATGTTGAGATGGGTTTATCAAGTTTTATTTAACAAGAAAATCCACCATGTGATCTTTAATTAGTCTTTCTAATAATTTACAAATCACTGATGTTAAACTCACTGGTCTATAGTTCTCTGACTTGTTTCTCGAACCTTTTTTGAATAACGGTATAATGTTTGCTTCTTTCCATTCTAAAGGAACCACTCCCTCTTCTAATGACAAGTTGAAAACTGTTGCAAGTGGTATGCTAATTTGTTCTACAATTTCCAATAGTAGTTTGGGTGGAATACCATCCACTCCAGGTGATTTATTATCCTTCATAGCCCTTATTTTCTTAGCTACCATTTCCGGGGTTACAATTAATTGTCCTAAATAGTCTGAATCTGCCCCCTTGAACTTAGCTTCTGGTATTGGCAGTGAACTAATATCTTCCCTGGTAAACACTGAACTAAAGTACTCATTCAGGTCTTCTGCCATTATGAATCCCTCTGATATTATATTTCCAGCACTATCTTCTAGAGGACCGACCTTATCTTGAACTTTCTGTTTGCTTCGAACATACGCATAAAAACTCTTGCTGTCATGTTTTATATTACTAGCTAATTGTTGTTCATAGCTTCTCTTTGAATTTCGAATTTCAGCTGTAGCTTGGTTAAGTGCTTCTTTATAACTGTTGTAGTCTTCATCATTTCTAGTACATCTATATGACTTCCACATCATTTGTTTATACTTAATTTTTCTAATGGCTTCTTTCGATAAGTGTTTCTTTTTGGACCGTTTTCCTTGTTTTTTGAAGGGTACAAATTTATCGATTATGCACTTAATTTCACTCTTTAATATATTCCAGCATTCTGTTGCCGTCTTATTTTTCAGTGTCTTATTCCAGTCTATCTTTGCTAAATATTTCCTCATGTCCTTATACCTTCCTTTGTGGAAATTTCTCCTATACTGCTTTTTGCTATTCCTTTCTGATTTTACTTTGATGGTAAAATGTATCTGGTTGTGATCGCTACTCCCCAGTGGCTCACATATCTTGACATTGTCAACTAATTCATTCTGTGAGGACAAAACTATGTCTAACACATTCTCACCCCTGGTTGGTTCTAGCACATGTTGAGAAAGGAATGTATCTTGAACTAAAACTAAAAACTTGTGGTCCTCTCTCCCCATACTCTGTAGAGATTTCCATTGTATATGCCCATGGTTAAAATCCCCCATAATAATACAGTCCCGTTTGCTTACTTCCCTTATAGCGTTTTGTATTTTTTCATTCTCTTCTATGCTTATGTTTGGACTTCGATAAACTAACCCAACTGTTAACGTTGAGTTTCCTGTAACTATGTTACACCAAACAGCTTCTTCGCAATCTGCTTCTCTTTCTAATTTTATTTCATAAGCCTGAATAGATTCTTTAATATATAAAATAACTCCACCTCCCTTTCTTCCTATTCTATCTTTTCTAAACATTACATATCCTGTCAGTCCCAATTCAGCATCTGATATATCGGTGGTGGTCCAGGATTCGGTTATACCTATTATATGAGGGTCAATATCTTCTACCATAATGTTTAGTTCATTTCTTTTGTTTACTATACTCCTTGCATTTAAACAAACACATTTATATCCAGCTTCAGAAGAGTTTTCCAGACTGTTATTTGTTGATTTATTTGTGCTGTCTTTATCTATGCCTCCATTTTCAGGCTTTTCTGTGAGTCCCCCCTGCGAATCTAGTTTAAATAGATGCAACCTGTCCCACTGTCAACAGATTGCAGCAGATTCTCTGAGAAAACTGCTGCCCCCTTTCCACTAAGATGGAGGCCATCTCTCATGTACATATCTTCCCTCCCAACAAAGTATCCCCATAAATCTGTGAATCCCACCCCCTCTTCTTCACACATCTGCTCAGCTAGTGCATTGATCGCCATCTTCTTGCAGTTTCTATACGTTGCCCCCCTTCCTCCCATTACTGGCAAAATTCCTGACAAAATAACCTGTTCGACTCTCGTCTTCTTTAGCTTCCTCACTAACTGTCTATACTTCTGTACTATCGCAGTTGTTCCCTCCCTGTCTGCATTATTTGTTCCTACATGTACCAGTATAGACCCCCCCTTGCCATGTCCCAATACCTTCTCTACCCTGTCAGTTACATGTTCAATCCTAGCCCCCGGTAAACAAACAACGATGTCCTTCCCCTCGCTCAGTGTCTTGTCCGTCTTTCTCATAATGGAGTCACCCATAAACACCCTCTCTTTCCTCATTGCCCCCTCAATCACTGCCTTAGAATAGCTCCTTCTTCGGTTTGCATCTGTCTGGTTGTTTTCTTTCCCCCCTGCCGTCTTCTCTCCTGTCACATTCTCTTCCGATCCATTCTTTCCTGTCGCTTTTTCTCTTGTCACCTTTCCTCCTGTCAGCGTCCCTTTTATCGACTTCTCTTCTATCACATTTGCTCTCACTTCCCTTCGTCCCTTCTTCTTTCGTCCCGTCTAATTTTCCTCTCTCCTCTCCCGTTCCATCTTCCCTCCCTCCTTCTCTACAGTCACTTTCTTCTCTGTCACCTTCACGCTTGTCACGTTTTCTGTTGACGATTTTCCAATTTCTTCCCCTCCAATCACCTTCTCTCCTCTCAATCTCCTTTCCTCAGTTTTCTTGCCACTGCTATTCTCCTTCAGTCTTGCAGTATCCTCACCTCTCTCCCTGTCGTCTCTCTCCATTTGACCTGCCTCCTTGCTAATTCCCATCTCCATTCCCTTCACAATATCTGTCAACCTAACTATCTCCTTCTGCAAACACTCCACCTTCCAACATCCAATGCACTGAAAGGTGAATCCTTCCTCCATGGTTTCTGCCCATGACTTTCCACACCCGGACGATGCAAAATCTACCCAGCTGTGGCAGTGATCGCACACCAAGTGTCGCTTTGCCTTGACTTGCTGCTTGCAAGGTGCCATATCCCGATCAGAATTTATTTAATAACTTAACTAACTTAGTCTTTATAAAGACTGTTTCCTGTGTACTACAGCACACTTTAGGTTACAAATTTCAATTACACAGCCGACTATTTATCCTAACACGAACGCTAACATCACCGGTAGTGACCTAATTTAAATACAATCAATTACATTATGTTAGGCTGCTTTATTTATTTAGATTACGCCGCCCGACTATCGCCCTTGCTTAATTTTAACAACAATGCTACCTAACCAAAATATATAGCAAGTACTAGCTTACACAGATATTATCTTATGTAAGTAGTTTGATGGTTGTTACTTTATCTCGTATATATTCTACCACATAATCAGGTTTGTTAAATCTTGTTTACAACTTATCGAAGGCTAAGCCGCCTAACTGAGTTACCCTATTAACAAGATTTAACAAGATTGCCAACCAGAAAATTACTCTGGATGGCAGTTGGACAAGGAAGCCTTTTGGCTTATCGAGAGTCCAATATTTTTTATCTCCATGTATCCCGCCTTTTTAAGGTGTGTGTCGATTTTATTTTTAAACATATTCACGCTACTAGCACCAACACAATCAGGAGATAATCTGTTCCATTCATTTACAGTCCTTTGTGAGAATGAGAACTTTCTTATATCTAATCTACACTGCTCCTTTGCTAATGTAGCCTCATGTCCTCTGGTCCTTCTATCTTTCTTAACTGAGAAAAAAATGTTTCTATCAATATTTTCATAACCATTCAATATTTTAAACACTTCTATGTGATCTCCTCTCAATCTCCTGGTCTCTAGTGTTGTTAAACCACATTCTTTTAGGCGTATTTCGTAACTAAGATCCCTCAGATTTGGTATCATTTTAGTCGCTCTCCTCTGTACTCTTTCTAGCATATCTATGTCCTTCTTGCGATATGGCCTCCATGCTTGTATACAATATTCTAAATGAGGCCTCACTATTGTTTTGTACAGCGGTACTATGAATTCTTTTTTCTTATACGCTATATTTCGCCTAATTAATCCAAGGATTTGATTTCCCTTTGATGCTGCAATTCCGCACTGCTCTGAAACCTTCATATCAGCACTAATGGTTAACCCTAAGTCCTTTTCTTTTACAGTAGTACTTAGAACAGTACCCCCCATTTTATATTTTACCTCTTCATTCCCATGACCTGTGTGGAGGCATTTACATTTCCCAAAATTGAACAGCATTTGCCACTTTTCAGACCATTTGATCAACCTATCAAGATCATCTTGTAAATGCTGTCTGTCTCCATCACTTTTAATCCTTCTAAACACTTTTGTATCATCCGCAAATTATATTATCACTCACTATACTAAGGTGTTCTAAAATACTTTAACTAACTAACTTTAAGCACAACTGCTACTCAATATATGTTTATTGCAACTTGATGAATGATATTAAGGCAAAAATAATACTTATCAATCAGTAATTCCACTTGTTTATCCACTTTTTTACACCACCAATTTCTACGATCTATCTCTGCCAAATATAGCCTCGAAACTTTATTATAGTGACTCAAGTCAGACAACTTTCACCACTGCAGTATGGTACCACCTTGCAGCCTGGCTAAAGAACAAAGAGGTTGCTGAACTCTGGACATTGGAAAATGTTAATTCACCCCCTCAGCAAACAGTAATTTTGATCTCTGGTTGTCAGTTACGGTAGTGGTGATTCCCCTTAAAAAAAGGAGTTCATAGTGCCACCTGAGAACATTGTGCTGGATTACAAATTGTCCAACAGCGAAGTGCTGATTTTTATGGTGCCTTGCCAAGTTTGGTGGCACCTTTGAAATGTGCATAAAACACAAACACCTGGAGGGATTACAAAAAATAAAATTGCAGAGTGCTTGTAACATTGGTGCCTATAAAGTGTGTTGTTTTCAACATTTTCTCCAAAATTGCCCTACCTATTTGGGGTCAGCACACTGTTGGACTTCCTGCTTGATTACAGACGAAACAAAGTGCAGTATATTTGTGAGAAATGACTTTTTATAATATTCATTTGCTCTGACATAAGTGCACTTGAGTAGTCAGATTTCTAGATGTGATCGTTGAAGCTGTTGACAGTAAAATGGTGTCTTTTTAGCTGATTTTACTAAGCTGAAGGGTATCTGGCAGCAATTTGGCTAGTTGACACTGTAGCCGTATTACTGCCTGCATCCATTTGTAAATATTGACGGGTGTCATACGTACAGGCATTTTGCAAGAGCTAGAGATATGAGATTTTGACTAAACTCGACCAGCATGTCAATGAGATGATAATAACAGCAGGTGAGAAGTTTAAGAAACTTTATAGGTCACGTTTTCTTATAATCACACAAAACATTAACATGGTCGCCAATGGGAAAAGTGACAGTGTGCTGACCCCTAAAGAACAAAGAGGTTGCTGAACTCTGGACATTGGAAAATGTTAATTCACCCCCTCAGCAAACAGTAATTTTGATCTCTGGTTGTCAGTTACGATTGTGGTGATTCCCCTTAGCGCTTAGCAGCTCTGCTCTATGCTGCTAGTAAAACTGGGGTACATAGGGTATGAAAGAGCAGAGAACTGCTAAACAAAGAATTGCACCCCATGTTTTGTCTGGTGACAAATCCATTCGTGCATATACAGTAAGTACTCTTAGTTCTGCTTTTGGTTGTTTTATTTTGGTCCGTAACCATTACAATTTAACGAATCCAGAACAAAACCCCCCGGACATAATCCCCTCACTGACATAAGTCCCTCCATCTGTATAATATATATGTATATTTACGTACATATGTATGTATAAATATATATTCAATCAGTCAATCTAAATACGTACTACCTCGTAAATATTTTATCACGCTAACAGACATAAGTAACTTACCTTCCAGTCTGGACAATTTGACATTATTTTAGTAATAAAATTATAAGGGTGAAATAAAAAGTTGTCAATCCTTTTATCATTCTTTGAGTTTAATAAATAAATCAAGTAGTATATTTCTTTTCCTATACTTTCACTGAGCTCGGATTGTCTGAGGATATTGGCGCGTAAGAAGTTATTTATTATTATTAAATATAAACAGAATTAGAACCTCAGAATACAATGTTCTTAACCCTAGAAGCGACCGCTGAAAATCCTCTGTAGCATATTGTTCCTATAAAAATCATAACTTTGCTAATATTTGTCATACAAATATGAATGAGGTATCGTTTTTGTTGCTAAAGGAATACTTTATTATAATAAAACTATAATAACGATATCACTCACCCAGTGTGACAAATGTAGCCATATATGTTAGCTGCCAAATGACACAAAAATGAAACAAATCCATTGAAAACTTCTTCTTTTTTCTGACAAAAAATAGGCCGATTCAAGTTACCATTGCAACTCATGTGCTCAACATGTTGCTAATTTGTTGAATTTTCATATTAAAAACACCCAAAAGTTGTTCTAACTATCTGAACTAGTATAATAACCTTATTTATGAATACTGTTAGGCATTTTGTTAAAATATTGACATAGAAACTTGAGATAATCCGAAGTAAACTTTCAAAGTGAATAAATTGCCGAACACCGTTCCGCCATTTTGTTTTTGACTTTCGCTTTGGAGTGCTGATGAAGCTACATTTGAAACCATGGTTCTGATTCGCTGAATTACGTCAGTCCACTGATATCATTTTTGGCAGATCGGCCAATGACAGAGCTTTCCATTGATACCACGTGTGCAGTGTTCTAGATTTTATGATTGGATGCGTATATTCAATATGCAGGATGTAGTAAAATCACCAAAATGTGGGCGTCAACTGCGTCACATGTTTTGTAAGCTAGATTGTGAGTACCTGTGGCTGTCAATGAATCTGCTCGAAACAAACTGCATACAATATAAGAAAGAAGATAATAAAAGCGAAAAGATATATTGTTTGAAAAGGAGTAAATATGAAGTTGTAAGCTTATAATTATCTACCCAATAATAAGTCACAGAAAATAAAGTTACAGCATAATTTTATTCGAAAACTACACAAAGTACAACATTTTGCAATTATTCACCTAAATTTACTTATATATTGTAAATACAAAGAACTCAAAATTTAAAGTTGTTTCCTGTGACTATCCTACATTCGAATATGTACATAATATATAAATATATACATTACATTATTATAATTGTGGGGCTTATATCCAGGAGAGGCTTATGTCCTGAGGGGCTTATGTCTGAGGGGCTTTTGACCTTTTGTCCGTGCACCTAATTGAAAATATATTTTGTAGTTTAGAAAAATGTTGTAAAATTATTTTCTGTTTCGATCAATTCATTCAATTGGATGTTTATCTTAATCATCAAACTTAATTCCTTTTAATTAGCACTGAAATGTGCAAGACTTTTATATATAGTATTTAGTCTTCAAGTCTTCGGAAGAAAACTGTACTGTGACTTTATTTCATGTGACTTTCCCCAGCTGATACTATGACTTCATTTGCGTGACATTATTTGTGTCCACCGGATGTGTATTGCCGCAGATGTTGATCATAATCAGTGGCAACCTGTCCTTCCTCAACTGGCTCACAATGCTACCGTGTATCGCATGCTTCGATGACGCCAGTCTCGCTTGGCTCTTCCGACACACCACCAAGTGGGACGTGTTCAGACTACAGCAGGAGGCGAAGTCAGTCATACAGCTACGTCCTACATGGAGTAAGTGAAGGGTTTCCGGGACAAAACACAATATATCTATTATCTCGGTTTTAATAAAAGTTTACTTTTGTGTTTGCTCCTCAAAGTTTAAACGAAAACTTGTAAATGAAGTTGATGTGACGTCGTGAAGCTTACTGGAGATTTATTTCAAAAATGGCGTCTATCGCGATTGGCCCGGAAACCCTTCAAGTGTAGAGTAATATTTACATGTCACGCTGTACATTTGATGTGAACGTGATCGGACAGAAATTGTTTGAGATATTGAATGATTTGTTTAAATACTGGTAGAAATAATTGTTTCGCAGTTAAGAAAGGTAGATGAGTCGGGGGACAGGAAGTAGCATCAGTGAAAGAATGGTGTCGATTGGATATCAGAAAGTATACGTTATTTATTGATTGTCCACAATCAAGCTTCGCTTTGTGGTCACCTCAGTAACACAGCCACCTCGTAATTAAGGTCAACCTATGACTGTTCCAAATTGTTTCCGTAACAGTGAAGTAATAAATTAGTCCTCTTAAAATGGTCACCTTGATATTCAGGTCACTATAGCACAGTCGAGAGGGTTATAGCAATAGTGTGGTTCCACTGTGCAAGCTGCAGCATGAGTATGTTTAAAAACAAATATCTTGCTTCAACAGAGGTAAATAAGCCATATGCAGCCTTGGACACTGCCTGATCTTTAAAATATTGTTATGAAAGAGCGCCACATTAAAATGATTCCAGGCCTGAAATGAACCGAAGTGTAAAATGTCGGTGCAGTCGAATACCTGTATTGCCACGTAGACAGTGACGCACTAATGCACACGGCCATACATACACAAACACACACTCAATTACCATTAGATGTGCATTACGCTCAATATAATAAAACTGTATTTTGCCATCTTCAAATCTGGAACTTATGACCCACTCACAGGTGTGAACAAACACATAACATTCTCAAGTGTATTCAAATTAATAGTTGCAATGTGTGTGTTTTGAGGTCGCAGGGTCAGACAGCTGTTTAATCTCGCCACGACTGTGTTTATTGCCTATCTGAGCGTGCCTATCATGCAGAATCTCTGGTCCAGTCAGCAAGTGATGAACACGTCCTTCGAACCTCTGCGCATTGTCAACACATATGGTGCATTTGGCAGGTATTCAGCTGTTCATTAAATGCACATCTCTAGAGAAAATAGAAAAACTTAAATGGGGGTTTGCATTGAAAAATTATAAAAAATACTAACATAAGTTCAGTGAAAATTAAACATAATAATAAATAGTAAAAGGTTCACAGCATGTAGAACTGTAATTAATATGGCACTTAAACTGCTGCTCAATTTTAATTAATAAATAAGGTAAGAATTAAATAAATATATATTAGAAAGTCTTGGTCATTAAGAATAGTCTTAAAACGTCATCTCGTTTGGCCAGTGCTGTTTGTTTGCCTCAGCGTGACCAAGGAAAGAACAGAACTGATCATTCAGGGAACATACAGCAACCAACCCCTGTCTCCTCTTGCTGAGTGGCACGAGTATGAGTTCAAGTGCAAGCCAGGTAAATCCTTCCTTAATCCTTTAACCCCCAAATGCCCCCAGCCAGTCTGTCGTGATGTCGCCTGAAGCTGCCCGCAAATACGCAGTACTTTAATACGTTGTACATGTGGTGCCATCTAGTGAATTATTCCTTGCTGTATGTAAGTGGCAGATTGTCAGTGTGGCATTGTCGTAATAATTCAAGTGACAAGATCATTATGTAATGCTCGCTTTATTGTCCAACTTACACTTGGTAGGTTGACGTATATAATGGCTTGGCAAGATGACGTAGCATAGCGTTTGGCGATGAGACAGTAGCGAGTGATGATTAGCAACATTGGTGTGTACATGTAGAGAAGTAGAGTCTGCAAGAATCTGTCGTAAATATCCCTCAATTAGCATAGCCAGTCTAAGTTAAATTACATATATACACCATGTTTTGTATTGTTAAATAAATTACACGCAGTAAAACAATCAAGATACATTTACTATTACTAATTATGGAAAGCAGAATTAACGAGATCAGTAATTTACACAGATGGCAGATGCTGAAATAAGAATTGATATTAAAAAGGAGAATACATATTCTGTAAGATAGTGATTAATAAGTAACTAGAAAATAGATGATAGTTGTGAATTAATAAAGAATAAAATGCATTGTGATACATCACATGCCAAGATTAGATGTTGAAGATGAGCCTAAAATACCTCAAATAACATGTCTTAAGGCGAGGTTTAAAATGCTCTTGATCAGCCACAGTTCTTCTTTAGCTTTGCATTGTCATTTGACACGCAATCATCCAAACAATTGGGGCATAAATCACCATATATTTTGTGTGTGTTGCAAGAGTTGTTCACATTCGTGTTTCTACACAGGTAACGTGACGCGGCGGCCATGCATCATATCTCCATATCACTACCGCCTGGACTGGCTCATGTGGTTCGCTGCATTCGGGGTAAGTACCGGTACTTTAAAAAGTTCTTATATAGCACATTATCCAATCCTCAGG
Organism: Escarpia spicata; assembly: GCA_963995525.1. Lineage (NCBI taxonomy): Eukaryota > Metazoa > Annelida > Polychaeta > Sabellida > Siboglinidae > Escarpia > Escarpia spicata. Next base: position 69,005,958 of record OZ023206.1, on the reverse strand, counting down.
ACTGCTCAAAGCTCTTTACACTTTACTCCCTGGCAGACCTGTTCAATCGAACACCATTTCGACTTCTCTGGGAAGCATCCAGCCATGTTGCAATTAATGCGCGGAGACTATTTGTTTACAAATATCCACCACTGTCTATAGCCAGGTACTCATTCATACAGCTGAATGAACTGGAGCAACGTAGAGTGAACAAACTTACCCAAGGTCCGACACCGAGCACAGGATTGGAACCCGGGTTCTCTTGGTCGAGAGTCTGAAGCTCTAGCCACTACACCACTGCACTCACTATGGTTATAGTAGCCACCCTCTTGAGCGACCGCCCCTTCTGCAAAGGTACTTTGGTCATATTCGAAACTTTCATTTTTCATATCCAAGAATCATGTTAAATTACCTGGTAGAGGCTTTCGTTGACATGTCACATCGACTTCATCAGTACCTATGACGCTGAATGACGTCATCGTACACGTGAGGCAGTTCGTAATTGCCCTCGTCTCTGTTGATGGGTGTTTGGGTTTTTCTGATCCAGATGGCTTCCTTGATTTGCCGAATTCTTCTGTTGGGTTCTTTGTCAACAATTTTCACTCCCTCCCAGTCTATGATATGGTTTTCAGTTGTCGCATAAGGGCGGATTTATTGATGGTAGACATCAATCTTTTTTTTCCGCTCCTTGTGTATTTCTCATTTTTCGTGTTGTCTACGTCCTTTCTGTGTTCCTCCAGTCTTGTTTTGAGTAGTCTTCCTGTCTCCCCAATGTATTCCCCACCACAATTCTTGCACGGTATTTGGTACACCAGTTCGCCCTGTTCTTCTAGCTGTACTTTGTCCTTGGGATGTACCAACAGGTGTCTGAGGGTGGTGTGGGGACGCATGGCCGTTGCTACTCCATATTTTTTCAGTACTCGATGTACTCTCTCCGATACCCCCTCTATGTATGGGATGACTACTTGGCTCCGATAGTTTTTGTCCTTAGTCTTTTTGTTGGTCTTTTTCTTCTTACTGCTATCTGTCGCCTTTTTCAAGGCCCACGACGGATAGCCACATACTCTTAGAGCTCCTCTCAGGTGTTCCACCTCTTCTTTCTTGTCCCCCTCCTCCGAAGTTATTGTCTCACACCTGTTCATAAGGGTTTTGACAACTCCCAACTTCTGATGTTTGGGGTGGTGGGATGCAAAATTCAGGTATTGGTCAGTGTGCGTCTTCTTCCTGTACACTGTGGACTTCACACTGCCATCTTCCTTTCTGGTGAACTTTGCATCCAAGAAGGGCATGCTGTTGTTCTCTTCGTCTTCCCGTGTGAAAATGATGCTACCTGTGGGGTCTACAGTGTTCATGTGTTGTTGTAATTTCTTTGCCTTTCCTGTGTGTACCAGGCAAATTATATCGTCCACATATCGCTTCCAGTTTCTCGGTTGGCAATCGACTGGTGCTGTGGCTATGATTTTCTGCTCCAGGTCCTCCATGTACAGGTTCACAACAATGGGGGACACTGGACTGCCCATGGCTACCCCAAACTTCTGTTGGTAAATTTCTCCTCCAAATCTGAAGTATGTCGTCTCCAAGACAAATTTCAACAACTCCATGATGTCGTCTACGTTTATATTTGTTCTCTTCTTTAGTGTCTTGTCATTCTCTAGTCTTTTTCTGATGACTTTGCAAGCTTCTCTGATTGGGGTCTTCGTGAACAGTGACACAACGTCATATGACACAAATGATTCTCATTCAGCGTCATAGGTACTGATGAAGTCGACGTGACACGTCAACGAAAGCCTCTACCAGGTAATTTAACATGATTCTTGGATATGAAAAATTAAAGTTTTGAATTTGAAAACGAACTATCCTGAAGAATGTTCAGTAATAAAAGTACTTTGGTCATGTAAGAGGAGTTGCCAGTCTATGGGGGGTACCTGGTCAACCTTTGACACAGGACATCATACACAAAATATATTAATTTATATAAATATATGTACTCACAAACCCTGTTGAATGCAAATAATTTTGACATAACGTAGCCAGTCTAATATGGCCACGCCCAGTCGGATTGTGTCACCTGCATGTATAACAAATACCATGGGAATTCATGTTGCCTTGGTAATGTTTTTTGATCATCAAGCAGGCTTTTGCAGAAGGGTAAAATGGCTTGATAAGCTGGTCCCGATAGGTGGCAGGGAGGTGGGGGGGGCTGCTCAAGAAGGGGTCTACTGTATGTTATAGTTCTGTATACACATTTACCGTAGCATAGTGGTTAAAACATAGATTATCAATTGAGATAATTTGATTTTGAATTGTTTTGTTGTTTTGTCAAAGTATAGGCAGTTTTGTTCACTCATGTTACCTCAGTTCACTCAGCTGTTTAACCAATGCCTGGCTATAGACAAGTGTTGGATGTATGTGAACTTACTCTTTGTGCACTAATTGCAGTGTAGCTGAATGCTTCCCAGAGAAGATGAGATGGTGTACATTTGAATGTTCAAACAAGTATGAGGATTATATACCACAATATATGTTTTATACTTGTGATGACAAGATACCATTGTTAATTGATGTCAACACGTACGTTGTCCTACAAAATTCGGGCCATTCACTTTTTGGGGGAACCAGTAACTTTTCAAATTTACTGAACCAGTGGACACAAAACCTTTATGCCAAGGCCTGGAAGGGGTCCACATTACAGTGCCAAGTATAGATGTGTAACCGTATCACAAAGCAGGTCATAACCCAGGCCATGACCTAGGTCATGAGACAGTTGACAACTTGCAATTGTGACCCATGAATCTTCTCTTTCAGAAGTACGAGCAAAACAATTGGTTGGTTCATCTCGTGGCCAAGCTGCTGGCTAATGACAAGGACATCACTGCACTCATGGCTCACAACCCATTTGAACGCACAGACCCACCCAAGTAAGGATTTCTATCAGTCTATGGCCCATAAACAGTCACTTCACTCCTGGCTCACAGCCCAGTCGAAGACAGAGACCAAGCAAGTCTGTATTACGTGCTAGAGGGCACTACATACTAATAGACACTGAAGGTGGTTTTGCGAAGTATATCTACCAAATGTAATGAAGATTGTGTAACTGAAGTTTTTCACAATGCTGTGTGTTCTACAATTGTTGCAAATTACATGAAACGTCTCCCAACAGGTGGGCGGATTATGTAATTTTTAACAATCATAGATAACATCAAACTTCCGGTACAAACCCTTCACTGGTAAGAACCCACAACCAATGGGGAATTTTTAAGACCAGACATGGCAGGTAGATATGATTATTTTTTTATTTGTGCAGTTCAATTTTTTTGGCTCAATGCATGAAATGGGTCTTATTGAGTAAAATGTATACTGAACCTTTTTTAGCCAGACCCCCTGTTTCCATCGTAACAAACAAAATGGCTGCCATTTTTTGCAAATATTGGCAAATTTGGAAACACTGCCATTTTTTATTGAAGCTATATATAGTTATAATTCTTGCAAATCTATGTTCTCTGTAGATTCTATTGTGCAATGATCAGAGCTTTTTTTTAATGTATTTTTATTTCTTAAATAATTTTATGGTAAAATACGAAAAAGATCTTTTTTTTTTGGCAACAAATATGGTTATATCTTTCAAACTATTCATGATTTTTTTTAAAGTGTGATCATTGCACAGTAGAGTATGCTGAATGCAACATTGAAAACATTATTTATATAGCATAATTATTCCCAGAGATATCCTGTTTCCAAATGCTGAAATTTGAAGAAAAATGTTTGAGAAAATGGCTGTGAAAGATTGCATAACGGATTTCATTACATGAGATCGATATGTTTGATCCATGACTAAAACTCACTTAGAAGTACGTAATTGTCATAGAAGTGAACTTTATTGATAGTATGCATACAAAGGTATAATAATCTGACAAAAATCATTTTCAGTATTTTTTGTCAAAAACACCATTTCATCTGGGGTGTCTGGCCTTAACAATCATAGAAAACATCAAACATCCGGTACGAACCCTTCACTAGTAAGAACCCATAACCAGTAGGGAATTTTTTTTATTAAAGTGTTTCTTTTCTTCCGAGGGGTTGCCAATGAACCCCTAAAAGTTTGGTGCCTGAGATGCAATGTGGCTAGGAGGAAAAGCTTAACATACCAGGGCTCGAAATTCATCAAATTATCTACTTGTCCAGTGGACAAGTAGAACCAAAAGTTCACTTGTCCGTAAAATAATTCACTTGTCCCACGAACAACTAACTTTCAAAAGCTATTTCTCTGTAATTAATTTTGTTTTGGCTATTTAAAACCATTACTGTAACACTATTTGTCATATGTCGCAAATGTACACTAGTGTTCCCCGTCACATACAGTACTTACAGTTGAATAGTTTGTGCTGATAATCAATGTACACTAGTGTTCCCAGTCACATACAGTACTTAGTTGAATAGTTTGTGCTGATAACCAATGTACACTAGTGTTCCCCGTCACATACAGTACTTACAGTTGAATAGTTTGTGCTGATAATCAATGTACACTAGTGTTCCCAGTCACATACAGTACTTACAGTTGAATAGTTTGTGCTGATAACCAATGTACACTAGTGTTCCCAGTCACATACAGTACTTAGTTGAATAGTTTGTGCTGATAACCAATGTACACTAGTGTTCCCAGTCACATACAGTACTTACAGTTGAATAGTTTGTGCTGATAATCAATGTACACTAGTGTTCCCAGTCACATACAGTACTTACAGTTGAATAGTTTGTGCTGATAATCAATGTACACTAGTGTTCCCAGTCACATACAGTACTTAGTTGAATAGTTTGTGCTGATAACCAATGTACACTAGTGTTCCCAGTCACATACAGTACTTACAGTTGAATAGTTTGTGCTGATAATCAATGTACACTAGTGTTCCCAGTCACATACAGTACTTAGTTGAATAGTTTGTGCTGATAACCAATGTACACTAGTGTTCCCAGTCACATACAGTACTTACAGTTGAATAGTTTGTGCTGATAATCAATGTACACTAGTGTTCCCAGTCACATACAGTACTTACAGTTGAATAGTTTGTGCTGATAACCAATGTACACTAGTGTTCCCAGTCACATACAATACTTACAGTTGAATAGTTTGTGCTGATAACCAATGTACACTAGTGTTCCCAGTCACATACAGTACTTACAGTTGAATAGTTTGTGCTGATAACCCCATCAAAGGCAATGCATGCAATACTTTTATGTGCAGAGAAAAACAGTGCTGCCCTATGTCCTATTATGATGAAATTATGACATCATTTTTAGGTTCCTGTATGTTTTTACTGAAAGCAGCCCAGGAAGAGATAGCTATATAAAATTTTTTAATACAAGTCTTCACATTCAGTGTAATTGGGTGTTTAAACCATGATGATGCTGGAACACATGTAGATGGAGACAGGGAATAGGTGCTATGAAGACAAACAATAAACACATACCAAGGTATTTGTGTTGAACTGTCAATATGATAATTTTAATGAACAGAACAATAGTGTTTCATTCACAAAACATTCATTGCAATGAAACAAAAAGGGTTTCATAAGTACTTGAACACAAAGAGACAATAAAATATTAATGAATAAATTATTTAAAATAATAGGCTAGTTAAGCTAATTAAACATAAAAAAGGCTAGAACTGCATTAAAATGTAAAATGTACTAAACAAACCTAAGCTAAAAATATAACGACCTGCATAACAGATAATAATAATAATAATAAATACGTAGACAATAAAATATTAATGAGTAAATAATTAAAATAATAAGCTAGTATAATAGTACAAAATAATAGTAATAACAAATACTACGATGTGGAGAGTGAATGATATAGAGAACTAGACATTAAAAGTAAGCTTGAAATAATGAGTCTTAAGACACGCTTTAAATGTGTCCATGCACTCGGTCAGACGCAGATCCTCAGGTAGCGCATTCAACAGAGACGGCCCATATCATTCGAGGTTGTGGCGCTGAACGGCTAGCAGCGCGCGGTCGGCAGATGTACCTGTCTTCACGTGTTTTGCATTGGCAAACAAAATATTCTATGAAAATAATGTCATGGTTATGTTTGAAAACACCTGTTAAGTTTGCCTAGAATAGGCAGACAAATCAGTCGTACAACATGAACCAAGGTTTTTGGTGCCAGTGACACGTCACCTTTCAGCAAAATGGATACTGAATTGTACAAATAACCGCCATTTCCAGTACTTTTCAGGGCAATGCACTCCCCTGGTCATTGTCAGTTGGAATCAGTAGAGTTGAAAACTCATCTTCTCTTATCTGAAATGGAATGACTAATAGGAAATGTATCTTGTAAAACAGTTTTTTAATATGGTTGTATTTTATCAATTCTGAGGACACATAGATATTATTTTGGCATGGATATGGTGGCTCAAAATTGCAATTCTGAATAAGAAATACATCAAGTTGCAAAATGCATGTACTTTATAATGTTATTGCAGACTACCACAAATGATGTTATCAAATACACATGCACCCATGGCCGTGCACACACCACTTATTGCTGTGAAACTAGTGGCGCTAGGATCTGTTCGCTATGCGTGTCCACTAGGCACTTGGCAGACTTTCTACAAACTACAAGTAATGTTACGGCGATTCGCAAACTTCCACGCGAACAATTTAAAACTATCGTTTATTATCGCCAAATGACAGTACTTGACCGGCACTGTTTTGCTGCCATATAGGGCCTCACCCAGTATCAAATTTTGGGCAGTCAAAATTTGTTCAGACATGCTACGAAGTGCGGTCGGGCACGCGATTGAATACGCGATCGGATGCGGGATAGGATATGCAACTATGAGTAAATATATATATATACACCAGCATGGTAAATTTTGGTAATCATTCTTAGTGTGTCTAATCATAAAGTATAAAAACAAACTAAAAGTACAGTGTACATATTACCATTTATGAAGGCATGGCAGAGAACATGGCTGAATGCATCTCACATGTGATCAGAAATGTAAGTAGCATTTTTCATGTCAAATGGTGCATTTTCTGTTTAAAAGTGAAAAAAGAAGCCCATTTCTGTTCAAAAAAATAATATGTTATTTCAAAGTTAACTTTGAAAAATAATACATTCTGTCAAATATTTAAAATTATGAATGTTCAAATCACTGATGCTGTTTCATTTTAGCTAGCGCTATATATGACGCCATCCAACGGAATTTGTTAGAACTACAAAACACGGGATATATCACTTTGAGCCAGCGTAACCTAGGCTGTTGTTATTCCTTCAAGTTTTGTGTTCGAAACAGGAATATGTACACTTATGCATGTTATAACGATGTGCCAATTACATTTAATTAGCAACATGTCTTCAATGCGCTTAGCGGACAGCCAGACAACGATCGCAAAATGGTTTATGTTAGCGCCTTTCGCCCGCGTCCCTGTTTACGTCGGTTGATACCAAGGTGAAGGAGCCTATATTTAGACAGGTGGCGTCACTGAGCGAAATCATGGCAGTCTACAATTGGAGTTTTTGTCCGGTATTTGGAAGGCTACAACGTGCGTCAGTGCATATGTTCTGGCTTGGTGTGCCTCCAGAATGGCGGACTAACCGCTCCACTTACGTACTTAGGATGGAAATAGCGCATGCTGCACCGTCTTGTATTGATACAACTTTTGGTTGACACGACTCACTCGTAACAATTTGCCATAAACATTTTAAAAATCGTCATAAATTCACCAAAATAAACTAATGCCGTTGCATAGTAATCATGTTTGTTTCAAAATATCGCCAATAAAGTCAGTATCGTTTATGGTGTTGGTGATTCTACTCTTTTAGTGTTTACCGAGTTTCCGTTCAAAAACACAAATTCCGTTTTGAAATGTCGATTACGCGGAATTCCATTCGTTTTCCAAGAACGCATCGTAATCGGCAAGTGCTTATTGTATCTCCCTGCCCTGATGTTGACTTCACATAGGATTATTTAGTCTACATAGACATAGGCAAGTGTCGGGCACCTTTCAAGGAGCCACGGCTAGTGGGTAGGTAACAATTACTCTAGCAAGTCGCCGCTAGTGGGTAGGTGACAATTATTTTAGCATGTCGAGGCCTGGCGTGTGTCGGGGAGCTGGCCAGGCGATCCGGGTGGACGATTTTCAAAACTAGTCTCCGTAGATTTTGTAATTGGCTACGCGGCAGTTTCAATGACGTCGTAAAAATGGCATGGACAGGCTGGCCCGCACAAAAAAAGTGACATGGACGCACCCGTCCACAATCAATTTGACCCCATCCAAAACATTTCTGAATATACCCGTCCACAGGACGGGTGAACGGATCTCTTGATAAGGCCCGTCTGCCATATATATCGTTATCATGGTCGATGTGTGCCCCAAAACGGGCCGTTTACCTACCACGTACTGGAGTGCCACAGCCAGATAAATTACCCGGGTCCTGGCTCTTGATAAAAACCCTGATTAGATTCCCATAGAATGAATGCTATTTTATTCAAACAATTTCACCCAATAACAGAATAAAAAGCACACGCCATAGACATAGCCTTGCTAACGTAGGCTGATTCTGCAGCAAACAGTGGTGCAGCATCATGCTGAATATGGCTGTCATTTTCAAAACAGCAGACGTTGACAGCTGAATTTCTTGTGGTTTATTTTGTGTGTGTTAACGTCTTTAGAGAACAACATTACTGAAGAAATTTACTGTATGACAGATGTTTTAGAGAACGGACAAATGAATACTCATTTTCTAGTTGTCCTGGCTGTAAATAGCCAGGTTGTCCCATGGACAACAAGATGTAGCAATTTCACTTGTCTGGTAGCAAATCCAATTGTCTCGGGCTAACGGACAAGCAGAATTTCGAGCACTGCATACTTGCGTGCACATTTTTATTTACTGATAGCGTAATAATGTCTGACTGCACACAGGCTCACATGGACACGCACACACGCACACACAGACACACACAGACACACACACACACACACACAGACCTACACACACACACACACACACACACACACACACACACACACACACACACACACACACACACACACACACACACACACACACACACACACACACACACACACACACACACACACACACACACACACACACATAGACTTATACACAGACACACACAAACACACACAGACACACACACACAGATACCACCATACCCACACACAGTCCTACACACAGACACACACACAGATCTACACACACACAGACCCACACACACACAGACCCACACACACACAGACCTACACACACACAGACAGACACACACAGACACAGACAGACACACACACACAGACACACACACACAGATACCACCATACCCACATGCACACACAGACACAAGTACACAGACACACACAGACCTACACACACACACACACACACACACAGACCTACAGACACACACAGACACACACGCACACACAGTCACACATAGACACACACACACAGACCTACACATACGCACTCACACACACACACACACACACACACAAACGCTTATAGTTACATAGCCTTACTTTGCCTAGGTTTGTGCGGGTGGAGCACTACAGATACTCCTACACAAAGGTCGGCAGTCGGGCAGCGCGGCGCGGCGCCTGGTGGAAGCGCAAGAGGATCGGGTCCTATCTACCGTCCCTCTCTCTCGAGGCTTTGGAACCCTACCTCCGCAGCTACGGGTGGTCTGTGCCCCAACTCCCAGGGGATGAAGAATCGAGAGGGAAGAAGGGGAAGAGAGAGAGGAAGCCGAAGGTACAGATGGCCTGCAACAAACAATAATAATCCTCAGGTGCCGATTATTAAACATTTAGTAAAATTTTCATATTCATTGTAGATGCAATCAGGCGGGCATCCAGTGTTGTACATCACGCAGGCAAACAGTAGAGAAGTGTTGTTTTATGTTCGAAATACTTGAGTTATGTAGTTGAAATTTACTTGATATTTTCGCTAGTACAGTTGACTAAAGATACACACTTGTCATTTCAAAAACACGGGCAGGAAAGCTGCGTGATGTCATCGTTGGTGCCAGCTGCCTCGAGTCTCGTGACTCAAAGGTCAGAGGTTGATGTCGAGAGTGGATATAACTTCTTTTGTAACGCACACGTTATAGAGGTGTTTCCTCAGTTCGACTTTTGTTTCGCTCATCTCATTTCAAATTCACTTTGCGAAAAAGCAAAACTACCTGGTATCCACATGCTGGTTTGTTTTTGCAACATTTTGGATGTAGTTTTGGTAAAAATCATAACATCTATTAATTGCTTCTCAGGTATTACCTTCAGGCAATTTTAAAAATTGGAATCTTCACGTGAATGCACAAAACGATCATGCATGCGTTGATTTGGTCAACTTTCCTTACTCTCTCAAAACTCATGTGACGGACAACTTGAGTGGGCTGAAGGATACAGGACAACCGTAGTAGGCTGAAGGATACAGGACAACTTGAGTGGGTTGAAGGATACAGGACAACTTGAGTGGGTTGAAGGATACAGGACAACCTGAGTGGGCTGAAGGATACAGGACAACTTGAGTGGGTTGAAGGATACAGGACAACCTGAGTGAGTTGAAGGATACAGGACAACTTGAGTGGGTTGAAGGATACAGGACAACCTGAGTGGGCTGAAGGATACAGGACAACTTGAGTGGGTTGAAGGATATAGGACAACCTGAGTGGGTTGAAGGATACAGGACAACCTGAGTGGGCTGAAGGATACAGGACAACTTGAGTGGGTTGAAGGATACAGGACAACTTGAGTGGGCTGAGGGATATACATGTATGTATGTCGGCCCAGAAATTGGCCTTGGCCAGTTACAAGATGTAATGGCTGAAGTTAATTCTTACAAGAGTTTGAGTAGATAAGTTGGCGTTTGTGGTTCACTCAGAGTCTCGGACACACTGGAGCAGTCAGAATGGTAGAGTAGACACATCTGATACTCTATACAAGAGTTTACGATAAATCAATGTCATTTTGTAGGCATCACATATTCCTCAAGCTGAGTAAAACCTACACGCATACAGAACTATCCAGTGATACCAAGAATGTAAATGTAACTGTCACTAACAATGTCTGTAAGACAGAAATGCCCACAAGATCTATTTGGTTTGTTATGATAGCGCTTTCTTATGTTATTATTTATACGATACTTGGCGAGGGATACTTTTGTATTTCTAGAATATTTTAATTATTAGTGTTTAGTTCCAGCAGTTGCAGCCAGAGGACTCAAAGGTGTGTTAATAAAAAGACAAACGACTTGGCAGGTTCCATGTACGATGTTTATTTTTTCTCAAACATGTCATGTGAATGTATGTTTTAGGATAAGGGGTATTGAAATGTTTATCATGTAATTGTGTCAAATTAATGTATGTTCTAAGGATATTAGGTGTTTTACTATTTTAAGTTTGAGTCAATTCAGTTTACTTTAATTGAAACATTGCAGTTGTACAATCGGGTGTGTTAAGTTTTTGATGTTGTTTTTAATTGTTGTTAAATGTTTGCATTTATTAAAATAAAATAAATTAATGTTTGGTAATTGTTTTGTCTGCATTTATAAGTCACACAGAATGCCTGACATGTTTCTGTTGTGGGTAGAATATTTTTTATAAAATAACTGATTTGTAAATTACAACATTTGCAAAAGTGTATTAACATAAGACAGACAGAGAAATAAGATAACTACCCCATAGCAGCAATATAAACTGTCATAAAATGTAAAATTTAAATGGTGGCAAACAAATATATTATAAATGGCATAATTATATGTTTACGTTTCTTTCAATATGTCTACTGGAACATTATTTAATCCAACACCAGTTTATAAGTCATATTAGTGCAATATAACTACCCGGTAGTCAACTGATAATTGAATCATGATACATACAATAGTGATTATACACTATTTGCAATGCATTTCATTGAACGAACATCAACAAATAAATATTGCATTTGTGTCTGTAATGAATACAGCAACAAAGAAGTGATACATTGTCAATCATAAAATATAAACTTTAAAAATATTCCCAAAATAACTTACTCTCTGTAAACAAAATGGCGAAAGATTGGCAGATGCATCATGCAAATAGTAATTAGTCAACTAGCTAGCAGTTAACACATTTTCAACCATACATCTACCCTTAGTGTTAATACTAAGGAACAAATTGTCTCGATAGTCAGACCATTTTTCAGCCAAACTATACGAAGCAAGATCATGATGCAGTGATATTACAGATATATGGGGTTTGCTTCACATAATTATAAGGAAACTGTTGGAATTTAATAAATCTGTTACTTTTATTCAATGTTCCTTATATGCACAATTGAATATAACAGTGCGCCAGAATTTCATTTCATGCTTTGTTACAGAAATAATATTGGGCTCTCCTATGGTGACCTTAATTGCAAGGTGGCTATATTACTGGGGTGACCATAAAGTGAGGTTCAGAAGTTTGCGTAATTAATTACGGTGACGTGAAATTTCCTCAAGCCTATAGATATCCATACAGGACACTCACGTCACCGTCACAAAAACCTCCGTCTGCACATCACTTATCTTACTGTGATTTTTCACAAGAGTAGCAGAAGAGATTACATTCTTAAAGCAGCAGTACCATACTTTAGTTATAAATAAAGCTCTTTCCCATTGTTCAAAAATGGACAAAAAGATGTCTTTTTGATCACTTTTGCTACTTTGTGACTATGATATTATTAGTTACTTTGGGTCGCTATCTGCTGAACATGGTATCCAGATGAAGCTTCAGTCAGAATGACTTTTCATTGGGAGACACCAGACCTATTTCATCACCGGTAACACATTATTATTCTGATGAAGTTTAACAAACATATTTGTGACAGGTCACAATGGTTCAGATCTTAAGGTACATTTTGGCAGTATGGAGTTTGAGCATTGTGTTACAGGGAAACTTCAGTTTTATCAGAGATATCAGTGTTTTGCATGGAGGTCAATTATAAATTTATGGGTGGTTGAACTAACCGAAGAATTTGAGCTCTGAGATAGACAACGTCAAATTTAGGTATTTGCACGTCAAGTCAGACAATCCAAAACACACGTCAAGTCAGACAGTCCAAAACACACGTCAAGTCGGACAGTCCAAAACACACGTCAAGTCGGACAGTCCAAAACACGTCAAGTCAGACAGTCCAAAACACACGTCAAGTCAGTCAAAAACACACGTCAAGTCAGACAGTCAAAAACACACGTCAAGTCAGACAGTCAAAAACACACATAAAAAATACCCGGTAACTCAAACTGCATTATTCAATCGGGTAGTAAAAATTTTAAAAATACCAAAACACTTTCATCCCTGCGAATGTATTTTAGCTTATTCTCAGTTTTATGAAATGTACCTTACATTCCGAACCATCATGGCCTGACACGTAGTCTCATAATTAGTGCATCATAACCCATCAATAGATTATAACAAATACTGAGTTCGAAACTTGTTCAATCATTGTCTCTGTCACCATGACAACACAGTATTCAGCGGAGTCAGACGTAGACCTCTGGGAGCGAGTGCGGGAAACACTTGAGTCGACGGTTGCGGCGACTACAGAAGCCAAGACAACCTCCGTTGTCCTCGTCATCATCGCTGCCGCCGATACACGACCGTCGTCCCCGCTCCTCTCTCTGTTTATCAAGCACTGCTCTCTCATACAGGTCCACCTCCTTCAAGTACCTACAACATCAACACAGTCAGCAGGGAAACATGGCCTTTATAAACATACACAGGGAAAGATGCAGAATTTACACTACCCAGGGAAATATCTAGACTTTATACTACCCAGGGAAAGATCCAGGCTTTACACTACCCAGGGAAAGATGCAGACTTTACACTAACCACGGAGAGCCCAAATTTACACTACCCAGGGAAAGATCCACACTACACATTACTCAGAGGAAGAGCCAGGCTTTACACACCCAGAGAAAGATCCACACTACACATTACTCAGAGGAAGAGCCAGGCTTTACACACCCAGAGAAAGATCCACACTACACATTACTCAGAGGAAGAGCCAGGCTTTACACACCCAGAGAAAGATCCACACTACACATTACTGAGGAAGAGCCAGGCTTTACACACCCAGAGAAAGATCCACACTACACATTACTCAGAGGAAGAGCCAGGCTTTACACACCCAGAGAAAGATCCACACTACACATTACTCAGAGGAAGAGCCAGGCTTTACACACCCAGAGAAAGATCCACACTACACATTACTCGGAGGAAGAGCCAGGCTTTACACACCCAGAGAAAGATCCACATTACACATTACTCAGAGGAAGAGCCAGGCTTTACACACCCAGAGAAAGATCCACACTACACATTACTCGGAGGAAGAGCCAGGCTTTACACACCCAGAGAAAGATCCATATTTTATATTCCCTGAGAAAAATCCAGACTACACTACCCAGGGAAATACCCAGGCTTTACACTACCCGAAAGATAAATCCAGCTTTTACATTACTCAGGGAGATATCCAGACTTTACAACATCCAAGGAAAGATCCAGAATTTACACTACTCGGGGGGAAAGTTACAGACTTTACAACATCCAGGAAAAGACGTAAACAACACAACCCAGGAAAAGATCCAAATTTTTGTTCTGATAAAAACGGCAAAATCAATCGGTGGTACTACATAACAGTATTGAAAACATTGCCTGCCCTTCGTAATGCTACATAACATCTGGCATATACCCTCACCCATCTAGTGTTATGTAATTTTTGAACAACTCACCAGACTGGGGGCCATCTGTGCTTGTTCAAGTAGGCTTGATGCACTGGACTCAGTGTCTGCAGCAGCTTCCAGTGGTTAGTGTAGGCAGCATGGTAGTTGACCGACAGGAACCACAAACACCAACTGACCAGTTGGTCAGCATTGTGAAGCTGCAAGGGTTAATGAGGATGCTGTTCTATTAACATGTATTCTAGAATTTTTTTAATTTATTTATTTCACTAACTTTGTATCGCTTTATTTGATTAAAACCATCCTCGCGCACCAGGGGGCGCTGCTGATTACAAGCCTCGGTACTCCCCGGCAGACTGCCTTGCGAAACTCTGAAGATAAGATCAGCCAATAATATCACTTGCTGGGAAGTTTCGGTGGGTTGGGAAGTGGACATAGTTATACACAATACCGCTCAGCGGCTCGTGAGAATGGTCGAACGGGTCATTATACTATGCTTCCTGAAACTTGAGGGTTTCGTCTTGGAACTGTAGCGCAGTTCAACAGGTGTCTGCTCTGCTCTCACAAATGGTATGGCAAAGTAAATTATGACTTGATTCAGCTAACTTCCATACAATGTGTAGGGATAGTGTACGTACGTAGTTGGCACCCTGGCTTGTGAGGATGATTAAAACGACCTAATCTTAGTATGTTTTGAATGTATATACATGCCGATGCATGCACCAGTCCTGAATATAATGTTTTAATCTCGGTTCACCTGAACAGACGTCAGTATAACGATGACGTCTTCCATGATGTCCTTTCCGCCTTTCTCGGCGGTTGTCAACGCCTCCACCAGGTGTCTCTCCGTGAGCGCCAACAGTCGTGACAGACAGAGACGGTTGGCGAGCTCGATAAGTTCGACACAGTCAATGTTCTCCAGTAGAGGGCACTGTCCGGTGTACAGATAGTGCAGTAGGGCAAGGAATGTGTCACGGGTGACGCCCGGGAACTGAATCTGAAATAGTAATAACTTTATTTACACACTAAGATCCTAACTAAAATGCATTCAGTAGTATTTACAACAATCTACTAAACTGCAAACAAAATTAATTCAAATAACAATACAAATAAAAAACCATGCTATACAAAACTGAGCCAGACAAATTAAAGCACTTGCGTCTATGAATGTACGTCAAATATAAAGTACCATTGGTAAATAAATAAATATTGGGAGTTGCATTGAAATAAGAATGTAAAGGTATCTATTGGATTAGAAATAGAAAATAATAAATAACTAGAATAGTTGTCAAAAAGAAGAAAATATGTTGTGACAATGACGCATGAAGACTAAAATAATTTAATAAATGACTTGGACAGTAATGCGTCTATACCAGAAACGTTTCATTACATTCTAGCGATGTTGTTCAAGCCATCACATAATGAAACCAATTTTTAAGAAGACTGAAATGGAGAGAAAACTGTACAGAGGGAAGATAACAAAATTGGACAGACAATGTCCCTTTAAAAGTTAAAACACACTGACCAAATTTCAGACATGACCGATACTTGCCAGTTTAGCAGAACATTCACGGAAGTGACCGCAGCCGAACATATGGGCCATGACCTCTGAGCGAGTGGTCAGCAACGCCTTGTGTCCAGCCACCAGACCATCGTCCACTTGGAACCACACATCTGTCAACACGGTCACTGGGTCAAACTCAATGGGCACAGATCACTTTTTTATATTGTATTTTATTATTGACTTGTACACACCCACTGACAGAGTAACAAACCCAGGGCATCGGTTATCACCCACTGACAGAGTAACAAACCCAGGGCATCGGTTATCACCCACTGACAGAGTAACAAACCCAGGGCATCGGTTATCACCCACTGACAGAGTAACAAACCCAGGGCATCGGTTATCACCCACTGACAGAGTAACAAACCCAGGGCATCGGTTATCACCCACTGACAGAGTAACAAACCCAGGGCATCGGTTATCACCCACTGACAGAGTAACAAACCCAGGGCATCGGTTATCACCCACTGACAGAGTAACAAACCCAGGGCATCGGTTATCACCCACTGACAGAGTAACAAACCCAGGGCATCGGTTATCACCCACTGACAGAGTAACAAACCCAGGGCATCGGTTATCACCCACTGACAGAGTAACAAACCCAGGGCATCGGTTATCACCCACTGACAGAGTAACAAACCCAGGGCATCGGTTATCACCCACTGACAGAGTAACAAACCCAGGGCATCGGTTATCACCCACTGACAGAGTAACAAACCCAGGGCATCAGTTATCACCGTTACAATATCTAAGGGCATCAGTTATCACCGTTGCAATATCTGAGGCCATCAGTTATCACCGTTGTAATATCTAAGGGCATCAGTTATCACCGTTGCAATATCTGAGGCCATCAGTTATCACTGTTGCAATATCTAAGGGCATCAGTTATCACCGTTGCAATATCTGAGGCCATCAGTTATCACCGTTACAATATCTAAGGGCATCAGTTATCACCGTTGCAATATCTGAGGCCATCAGTTATCACTGTTGCAATATCTGAGGCCATCAGTTATCACCGTTACAATATCTAAGGGCATCATTTATCACTGTTACAATATCTAAGGACATCAGTTATCACTGTTACAATATCTAAGGGTATGAGTTATCACTTACAGTCATTTGCAAAAGTTTAAGACCAGGCACAATTTTTAAGCATTTTATGGTATGGCATCAGATTGCATCAGTACTTCCAGGTCATTTGTTTGCTGCTGTCAGTATCGATTAGGTGTTTTTCAGTTTTGTTTTCATCCCTGAAATGGACAAAAAATCGTCTTTGACAGAGGTTCTAAGGGCACAAATAGTGACTCTACATGGAGAAGGATATACGGAAAGAGACATTAGTGCTAAATTACGTAATTCCAAGACAGCCGTGCACAACGCCATCGTCAAATTCGATACTGATGGCACTTTTCGTGACAGTAAAAGGAGTGGTCGTCCACTGAAAACTACACTCAGGGATGACCACGCAATGAGACGCATCGTGATGTGCTCGCCAATGAGCTCATGCAAGAAAATTTGGGCTGCTTTACGCTTAAAAGGTACGGAATAAGTCTCAGTACTGTTTTGAGACGTCTCAGCAAGGAATTTGGGCTCAAGTCCCGGAAGCCACGTCTGACACCTGTGATGAAAAAAAGAGACTGGACTTTGCCAGACGACATCGCCACTGGACTCTCGCGCAGTGAAAGAAAGTGTTGTTCTCAGATGAATCGACCATGCAACAGTTTATACCTCGCAAGAGGCATGTTAGGCGGCCAATAGGTAAGCGATTTGATGAGAAATATACAGCAGCCACAATGAAACACCCGTCAAGTCAGATGATTTGGGGTGCCATGTAATGTTTTGGCCCTTCTGGTCTGTATTTTATTCCACCTAACACCACTATGAATGGACCTAGGTACGTGGAGTTGCTGAAGGAGAAGCTGAAACTGCATACGGACATCCACAAATGTACGATTTCCATGCAAGATGGCGCTCCTTGTCACCGATCCAAGGTAGCCACTGATTTCCTCAAGAAGAACAAAATCTCCGTGCTGGAATGGCCTGGGAACAGCCCAGATCTGAATCCCATTGAGAACCTGTGGACTGTAATGAAGGATAAGGTGGCAGACAAACAACCATCAAGCGCTCAAAACTTGAAACAAGCTATCAAGGACGTTTGGGTCACCGAAATCACCCAGGAGTACTGCGAATTGCTTCCAGGCAGTCATTGACAGCAAAGGAGGCCACACTAAATACTGAAAAGTAGAGACACTGACACTTTTGGACGACATAAAGTTTCATATTATGTTGTACAACGTTTATTTGGCGAAATAAACTGATATACTGTTATGTGAAGGCAAGAAAATCATAGTTTTGTCAAATTTCTTAAAAAAATCGTACCTGGTCTTAAACTTTTGCAAATGACTGTATCTAGGAGCATGAGTTATCACCATTACAGTATCTAAGGGCATCAGTTATCACTGTTACAGTATCTAAGGGCATTATTTATAATAATAATAAACTTTATTTATACACCATCAAATCCGGGACTAATGACCCCCGTTCACGGGTGTTTACAAATTGCCAATCATATAAGAAGCATAAAAACACTTTTAAGAGAACAAATAAGAAAATAAATTAAATTAGCAAACAATATCCTAGTATATAGTGTATGCATATATATATAAGCCTAAGTATAGTAAAATTACGGGTAAATGCAATGATAAAATAAACGATTAGCAAAAGTGCTGAACAGCTGAACCTACTGGAAAAAATATATATATAAATAAATACAAAATAAATAAAATAAAAGCCTAATTTACATTAAATAATTTGATTAGATACTAAAATGTGACCCTGAGATAAATAAGACTAAAAATGTATTAAAACTATATGCATGAATCACTGTTACAATATCCAAGGGCATCAATTATCACTGTTACAATATCTAAGGGCATCAGTTAACACCGTTACAATATCTGAGGGCATCAGTTATCAATGTTACAATATCTGAGGGCATCAGTTATCACCGTTGCAATATCTGAGGCCATCAGTTATCACCGTTACAATATCTAAGGGCATCAGTTATCACTGTTACAATATCTAAGGGCATCAGTTATCAATGTTACAATATCTAAGGGCATCAGTTATTACCATTACAGTATCTAAGGGCATCAGTTATCACTGTTACAATATCTAAGGGCATCATTTGTCACTGTTACAATATCTAAGGGCATCAGTTATCACTGTTACAATATCTAAGGGCATCAGTTATTACCATTACAGTATCTAAGGGCATCAGTTATCACTGTTACAATATCTAAGGGCATCAGTTATCACCATTTTTTATTTTAAACTTGTTCACAGTGGCGCCATCTGGTGAGTCGCTAGCCATTCTAGTTTCCATATTTCTCTCAAATGGTTAGCCAAGCAAACATGTTACTTAATAAGTAAATAACTTGAAATAACTACCACCTTTGTGTTTTTCGAACTACATCGCCAATTGTTAGATGAGAAGCCAATGGTCCAAGGCAGCCAATGAACATAGAAAGAGGCGGGTGGACCTCAGCACCTCTTGGAGGAGATATACAAGTTTACAATGCCCCAAAATTTGCGTATTAATAAATAGATTTATCATGGCTACATCTGTTCTTTACACATGACCAGGTCCAGTTTTGAATACCTTCTCTTTAGACTTTTGCTTTATTTATATTACATTACTATTAATTCTAGCAAAAATAGCCATCCTCTGGCATGATTAGCTCAGTAATTGGTTGTAAACGGCTCTAGGTGAGAGCCTTCATGATTATATCCGTAACAAAGCAAGCTGAGTTTTATACTACACGTCAGTGGTCGCTGCATTTAACATCCAGTATGAACCCTTAACAGGTAAGAATTTGTAACTTATAGGGAGTTTTGAAAAAATTAAAGCACTAAGCTTCTTCTGAGTGGTCCAAGATGAACCACTGAAAATTTAGCAACCCAGACATGAAGCATCAAGGAGGAAAAGATAAACATACATACATACATATGCTAGAGCAATAATGGTTAGATGTCATGGATGATAAGTAAAACTTGAGTGAACTCAACGTTGTGTTCTCACCTGCCAGAAGACCGCGTTCTATGAGCAGTTCTTGGGTCTGACGTTCCACAGTCGCATGCAGTGTCTTCAGCGCCTCTGAGTTGAGGAATTCCTCATGGTTGCATATGTTGGTTACCACAGCAGCCAGCTCGGTCATACCCAGTAGGTCAGAGAGCGTCTGGACGTCCGAGAGAATGGCTGCGTTGTCGCTGCCAAACTGACCGGTGTAAAGATATCGTAGCATACACTTGAGTGCAGGCAACGTTGCAGCTTCGGTTATGTGGATTACTGTCCGCCAGGTGGCGCCATCGCTGATCAGCGGGTCGGAGAACGGCTGCGTTTCGAGACTCTGGAACACCGGGTGGTTGAATAAAAATGTTTGTTGTGGTTCTCGGTTTACTGACGAGCGAACTAGCAATTGGGCACCAATGCCACCAGATGTCTCCACTGTGTCACTAGAAAGTTTTGTCCAATCGGTGCACGTCATGTCCACGTTGCGACTGTGCAACTGTTGCGAATTGCCATTGGATACATGACTACTTAAAAACTCCCCAGGTGTCAGCAGCAGTCGTTTAAAGACGGACGAAGCCGTGACAAGATATGCTGCATGCGCCGATACACAACCACCCGATGTCACAAACATGACATCGCAATAACTGTCACACTCCACCTGGTGCCAGAAGTCAGAATCGCTCTCCTCTGCAGTCACCACCAGTAGGGGTGCTAGTGGTCTCGGTGGCTGAAACGGGGCCTGGCTAGCTGGTTTTTGGATGTGTTTCAGACTGCCAAGTAGACTCCAGATGTGTTTGTCGCGTTTGTGGAGGAGAGCGGCTCGTAATGCATTCATGAACATGTAATCGACTCCGTAAGGAACAAGGACGCTAGTCTCATAGTAGAACGCCCCCATCTCCTTGGCAACCCTCTGGCCTCTCTCTGGCGGCAAGATATCAGTGTCATGAATCTCTCTGAAAAAAACGTACATAAAACGTTACGTTGTTCTTTATTGTAATTTTTTATTTGGCTACATACAAGTTTATAAAGTTATTACACATAATTGAGAATGACATGAATACCTTGGAAAGTGGCAGAGGAGATTCTCTGGAAACCCTACATGGCTTAATACCTATAATACCGTACAGTAATCATTGTTGTAGAATGAGGCAGAATATCATAGATTATGTAATGTATGTTAGGTGGGTTAAATGTGTTACTGATACAAACAAACTTCATAATCTAACAAAGTACAACAGAGTTAAATGAACAATACATTGAAATGTATGTAATAATTATAAAATGTATCAATGATAAAATATATCCGTATTAGATAATTATGTTAATTTGTGTTAATCACTTTGGTCACCAATTCCGAGTACTAGCGAGCCTCATTTTGAAACACCTTTGTGACTAAAATGAACATATATTAATGCTAAAAACAATTTTGTAGGTTGTATTAGTTCCCAGCTGAGTCAAAGGCTCTTCAAATTCATCTGAAATTCCAACCTGAAGAAGGGACCTTTGTCGATTTTGAGGAATTCTTCGTCTGCGTAGAGATGACGTAGGTCAATCTGGGTCCCGCAAAGGATTATGGGAACACCAGGACAGATGCGCCGTATCTCTGGATACCAGTGACTGAGCACGCTCCGTAGAGAGTGCGGGCGAACAACGGAGAAACACACAACGATGACATCAGCCCTGGTGAGAAACAAAAAAACTATGTGTAAATCGAAAGTATATTTAAAGTGATAACAAAGTCTTTGTGGAAACAAATTCTATGAACAGACTTCACAATGACACTTCAATAATTATTCTTGCATTACTGAGAAACTCCAACACATATGTACCACCCCACCAAATCATAAAATCAGGATTCCAGCTAATTTTGTATGTACCCAATACACATAACTTCATTAACAAACACGTCCCTTGTGTCTCTACTGACAACAACAATACCTATCTTACCTGCATTAGCAGCAATGCCTATCTAGATCTACAGCGATGCCACCTACCTAGATCAACAGCGATGCCGCCTACCTAGATCAACAGCGATGCCGCCTACCTAGATCAACAGCGATGCCGCCTACCTGTATCTACATCAATGTCTACCTATATCAACAGCAATGCCTACCTATATCAACAGCAACGCCTACTGCCATCAACAGCAATGCCTACTGCCATCAACAGCAATGCCTACCTGTCATCAACAGCAATGCTTACCTGCCATAGGCGAATCTGCGGTCTTTGTCATGGTATCCGAAAGTGTCCCACAACTGAAGCAGGACACTGACCCCATCCACTGACCCCCACGCCTTCTCCAACACCTATGACATTAGGACAAATCAGTCATCTACATGATGTTAATTTTGGAACATTTTAAATGTATCTCCTCACAGGAGCCAATGTTTCTATGTTCAAGTGCTTCCTTGGCCCAGTGTCCTCTGATCGACCAAATGATAATGCATTGAAAGACACAAAGGTTATTATTTGGAGTTACTTATAAAGTCATATACTGCTAAGTTGCCACATGTCAAAGAGTTATAGAAACTGGTGTGTGGTTAGTGGTTAGTGACTCTCTGGATAGCGTCACATGAACGGGTTCAAAATCAGCACACTAATGGTGATAACTGATGCTGTTGGTTTGTTTCTCCAAGGGTGGGTATAAGTTAGTGATAAATGAATAAAACAAACTGATTAAGTATAAATAATACGCTGACGGCAGTGTGAACATATGCTTAAAATCAAAATTGGACTTTACGGTCTTTTGCGACCACCCATAAGCTTAGATTTAAGAAGAAATTGTTGTTGTGTGATAGCTACCTGCTGATTCTTGCGGTACTGGTCGATGGCCCAAACCGTGGGCACATGTGACGCGGAGAGCTGGGGCAGGGAGTAGCGGGTACCACACGCCCGACTACAGATGAGTCGTGTCTTGCCAACATCCGTGTCACCGACAACGACACACTTGACGACGTGGAGGTCCTGTCTCATCTGTTCCATGAACATCAGGTTGAGTTGGCCCATCGACATCGGGCTCGACACCCTAACTGATGCTGAGTGGTTGGCCATGTCCAGTGTTGATCAGCATGCTCTGTGAACCTGTGAACAAGTACTTGTATAGCACAGTGTCCAGCTGTTAGACAGCTCAACGCGCATTACACTTTACTCCCTTGCAGACCTGCATTGACTGCAATAGCTATGCGAAGACTATTCAAAAACAACTATCCACCATTGTCTATAGGTGAATACTCATTCATAGTTGACAGAACTGGAGCAATGTAGAGTGAATTAAGTTGCCCAAGGTTCAAAATGGCAGCACAGTATTCGAACCGGGAATTTATTCATTGAGAAACTGACGTTCTAACCACTGTGCCACTGTGCTCCACGTATATGTACACCCCTATGTCAAACATCAAATTTGGTAGTGACCATGCAGCTATTTGCTACAATGCCCTGGCAACTGGCAATCAAATTAAACAATGGTTCACAGCCAGATTTGTACCCCCAAACGTACAAAAGTCAAGGCCAACTGTAAAGATAAGTATATTGATATAATACAAACTGTTAGCTAATAAGAAGGTACCCCATATTGTAGATTAAGGAATGTACTGTTGCTGCAATGCAGAACAAGACAGTGGAACGAAGACAGCGGCCATGTTTTAGCCAGTTGTCATAATTTGTGTCCATCCACTATCACACAATGTGCTTCCAGTATTTGGCACATGTGATGGCGATGTCATTGGCCATCGTCAGGTCTTGGGCACAGCATGCACTCACCATTGTCTCACAGACCATAAGGGGTTGCATGGTCTGCCTAATGCCACAGTCACCGTTCTTAGGGTCGTTGGAGATGCCCCACTTGAGTATATTGGTCCTCGACCGGCCAACCAGTATGCCTAGTCGATTTAGCGCTTTCCAGGTGATCTAGTCGTTCTCGCAACAGCTGCATGTTCATCAACGCGGATGTTCATGTGCACACTGGCATCTAGAGAGCCGAGTCGTTCTTGCCACATCTGATGCAGTGGTGTCCATGGGCTCCGTCGATGCTACGAAGTTCTTTCGAGATTTCACATGAGGTGCAACTCTGATGTGGAGAGGATGTCTTGGGTCATTGTTCTACTGTGTACACTCTGTTTGACTTGCCCCCACTCTCCTAATGTCTGCCTATTTTAGTCAGTGATTGCTGATAAGTGTGGGTATGTTTTGAACAAAACATTTCAATAGCTGTCGATTTTGTTCCACTGTTATTCCATAGTAGCAAAACATCTTATAATTTATAAGTCCCCGTTAGCATTCCACACTGTTCGGATGAATACAGTCAAACACATGATTTTCTTCAAAAGCATAGTGTAGTTTCAACTCTGGGTGGGCCTATACATTGCAGATATTTCAATAATACTACATTATGTTCAACTAGACCCCCCCTCCCCACTTAGAGTAGAACTGATAAAATATCTTGATCATTTAATATATCCACATTTTTTGCACAAATCTGATTTCAAAATGCAAATACAAAACAATGTATGTTAATTGGAACTACATGCATACACAGCGCACTTAATGCCGATGCCTTTTACAGGCCATCAGATAGTAAAACTTAACCTTTGGGTGAACTAGAAAAAGCACTAAACACTAGCACTCAAGAACTCAAAAAGTCACATTACCATACTAGAGGGAGACTTGAACGCTGGAAACAGAACTTGGGAAACCCTACGTGTCACTCCTGGCACCAACAACAAAGTCGTCAATGACAAGGTCATTAATATCCTGGAAGAACATCATCTAACCCAAACACACACTGTGCTCCCATGAGGGAAAATTCCTAGATCTTTTCTGTGCAAACAAGCCTGCTCTAATCAAGCAATCTGATTCCATCCCAGGTATATCAGATCATGAGATTATCCTCAGACTCAAATATTAGACCTCAATATGCAAAAAACATCTCATTAAATCCACCTGTCCTCGAAGGCAGATTGGAATAAAATGAAGGAAATTACATCAACCTGTTGTAAAACATATCCCCAAGAACACGTCAATCGGACAGTAAATGAAAATTGGAATACCATTATAACCCACATTTCTAAGATCATTGGCATTTGGCAAGTTTATCCCAAGTAAGATGTCATCTGTCATCTCCCTTGGCTGACAGCTGTCATCTCCCTTGGCTGACAGCTGTCATCTCCCTTGGCTGACAGATGTCATCTCCCTTGGCTGACAGCTGTCATCTCCCTTGGCTGACAGCTGTCATCTCCCTTGGCTGACAGATGTCATCTCCCTTGGCTGACAGCTGTCATCTCCCTTGGCTGACAGCTGCCATCTCCCTTGGCTGACAGATGTCATCTCCCTTGGCTGACAGCTGCTCCCAAGCAAATGTATAGCAAGAAAAACAGATTATATCAACATGCGCGTAAGACCAAAAATCAACAGGACTGGGTAAAATTCAGACTTTAAAAGACCTGTTGCCCAAAAGATATAAAAGGCACACTGGAATTACATCAACAAGGTCCTATCAACCAGTCTAGAGGAGAATAACACCAGACCTTTCTGGCAGTATATAAAATCACAGAGGCAAGAAAACTTTGGAAGACCTCCCCTGAGGGAGTCTGGCGTTGCTCACACTGACAGTATGATGAAGGCAGATATTCTAAATAGGCAGTTCCCGTCTGTCTTCACGAAAGATGAATGCACAGCCATGCCTAAAATCCAAAGCAAAAGCTTCACATCCATAAGTATATCGAATGCTGACGCTGCTGATGTCAAGAAGCTACTGGCAGACATAAACCTTTCTAAAGCGTCCGGTACAGATAATACTGCTTGTCGTGTACTGAAGGAACTTGCAGCTGAGGTTGCCCCAATTTTTATACTTCTCTTTAACCAATCACTAATCACAAGGGAAATACCATCAGACTGGAAAAAGGCAGACGTTATGCCGATACATAAGAAAGGCAATGTCCACGATGCGTCCAACTACAGGTCTATATCTAAACTATTCAAACATATCATTTGCTCACATGTCCATAAACATCTTGATGAGTATGACATTTAACTCCTGTCCAATACGGTTTTAGAAATGCGAGTCAGTTACTAAATAACACTACAAGATCTATAGAAATTCAGGGATAGTAAGATCCAAGTGAACCTTGCTATCCTCGATTCCTCTAAAGCTTTCGACACTGTACCCCACAACAAACTTCTATGTAAACTCAGTCATTATGGCATAAATGGTAACATACATCACAGGATAGCTAGCTTTCTTAAACACTGTACCCAGAGAGTCCTTGTAGAAGGGAGTTTTTCTGATTATGTCAATGTCAAGTCAGGTGTGCCTCAGGGTACTGTCTTGGACTCTCTATTGTTCTTACTGCACATAAATGATCTACCCTTGCAAATGACATCAAATGTCTGCCTATTTGCAGACGATTGTCTGTTATACAGATCCATCCATGCACAGTTGGCCCTTCCAGCTGACTTAAATGCACTCAAGAAATAGAAAGACTTGCAACAAAGCCAATGCCACTTCATCATTCTTAAGGAGAAATCTGAAATCTTTTCAGCAGGAACTAAAAGAATGAGCTTATGTCATCCATTCTAGAATATGGCTGCACTTGGGAAAATACAACACGATTTAGGTTGGTCAAATCTCGAGGAGAGGAGAAGGAACCTCCGATTATTACACATGTTCAAAATCGTCCACAATCAAATTGCTGTCCCATCCAGAAACATTTTAGTACCTGCAGACAGACGCACACGCTCAAATCACCCTTACAAACATAAACACATACTTAAGAGCCAACATTGAAGAATATAGAAACACATTTTTTCCCCACACTTTAACTGTACAGAATATCCTAGAAGCTTCATTGGTAAATGCAAAGGACGCCCCACAATTTAAGGACCTGCTAAGCCGAGCGCAAAGGCTCACAGAGCAACCTTCTTCTTCTCATCTTCTAGTCAACCAACCAACTTCAACATTTTGAAGATCATTGTTGATATTTGCAGGGGATCTGCATCGGAATAGGTAGACAAGAGACATATAGGAGAAGATAGTTTGGAGTTGAAGAAATGGGTTTGTGGGGGGAGGGGTGGACAGATGAAGGGAATAATGAAATATGGATAGGGGGAGTGGGGCAGGGGGAGTGCTGGTTCTGCTTACAGGGAACTGAAGTGAGCAGCAACCTTAACCTTGATGCAGCAAGGCTGGGAGCTGACACTACTGCCTCTGGAAGTCCATTCCAATCTGGAATGGTCCTGGGAAAGAATGACAATTTCCTGTAGTCTGTTCTGGAAGATGGTACCTGGAATGTCTTGCTGTGCCTGTGGTTATGTCTACATCTTCTGGTTGGTGCTATCAGGTTTAGGCTGGAGATGTTTACGAGGCCATTTGAGATCTTGAAAAACTTGTTTCTAACGTTTGTTATTTCAGTCTCCTCAGCATGGTGTTGACACTGGATATGTTGTGAAATTTCCCAAGGCAGAACCTGGCTGGACGTCTCTGCACTGCTTCGATCTTGCTGGTGTTCTTTTTGGAGTAGGAATCCCAGACCGTGCTTGCAAATTCTACTGATGGTCTGATGAGTGCCTTGTAAGCCCACTCTGATCTATAAAGACCCAATCTTAAAGTTTCGCTTGAGGAAGCCAAGCCTTCTGTTTGCTTTTGAGCATATGTTGTTTATATGCTGTTCCTACCTAAGACCAGAGCTGATGGTGACACCTAGATACTTGACAGATCAGATGTTACGTGTAGGGGGACACAGCCGTAAAGCATATACTGGTACTGCTTTGGGTGACGACTCCGAGTGATCGACAGTACGCTACACTTCAGGGGATTGGATTCCCAAGTGGCCATCATCAATATCATTGACGCGATACCCAGCTGGGATTTGCCGATTATCAAACAGATACTGAGATGCAGATCTGTACAGATAGCCATAGTAACGTGTATGCATGCAGTCAAACTTCAAAATGAAACCAATGCAATGACGCGTAATTTGGCTGTAAAAATAAACAAAACAGACAATGGCAAAAACAGTCGCGTGCAATTGCCTTCCTAATTTAGTAATTATGTCACCTTCGATTAATAATTTACTGGAGGCATCGCCCAACACTCGGAAGCTCGGGTCTACCTCAATAAATGATTCGTCTTTGTCATCGAGTTTCACAACAACGACTTGTAGTAGCAAAAGTTTTCGTTCATGCGCGAAGTTTCATTGATGAGCGACGTAAACATTGCGACGTCACCAGTCTGTGTGTACCTCTGAGAGTGACGCCACTTGTGCAACAAAGAGAAGTAGGTCGCGCATGCGCTTGTTCGCGTAGGGCAGAAAGATGTAAACAAACAGACGTGCTAAGCCGGTGTAAGACGCTCAAAACACTACCCCGCTGAAAACACTACGGTAGTGTCTTGAGCGTACCCTCAAAACACTACCGTAGTGCCCTCAAAACACTACGGTTACGCTCAAAACACTACCCCTACGTATGCTCATACCACTACCCAATTTCAAAACACTACCGTCAGTCTATTTTACCAGCCAATTACACCAGTCACCTTTGGGAATCATCCTATACACTGGAATCAAGTTCGTAATCTTTGGAGCCAATTAGACAACGGGAATAAATAGTTAGTGTGAAATCTCATAAAACATTAATTAGGCACAATGTCATTACTATAATTAGTTACGGTTAAGGTTAAGGTTAGGGTTAATTATAGGTCAAGCGTAATCGTTTGAACAAGTAAGCTAGACGTCGGAAATAAATAGTTAATGTCATAATGAGGCGACGGGAATAAGTAATTATTCATTACGGTTGAGGTTATTAAGTTAAATTATGGTTAGACTGGGTTATGGTGGGTTAGGTTTATATATATATATATATATATAGCATAATCGTTATAATGATAATTTAACCAATCAGACAACGGGAATAAATAGGTAGTTTGAACTGACCTTATGAATTAAGTTGAGATGATTATTATTAGTTATATTTCTGGTTAGTTATAATTGGGAGTTAGGATAATCGGTGGAACCAATCAGACGACCGGAATAAAAACTTAATGTGAAGTGTCATAATTCAGTATGATTAAGGTTATTATTATTTATGGTTGGAGTCATTTATGATTGGGGTTAGGGTAATAAAAATAAAACAAATCTGACGACTAGAATAAACAGTTAGTGAGAAATGTCTCCATTCATTAGGGTTAAGTTTATTATTATAATTAGCTATGCTTGGATTTAGTCATGGTTGGGGTTAGGATAACCCTTGTAACTAATCGGACGACTGGAAAAAATAGATAGTGTGAAATGTCAATATTCATTAGGGCTAAGATTATAAAATTATATATCAAGTAGTCTAATTATTTCATGATCAGTGCGTGCGCGTGTACTGACGTACGTGGTACGTGCGTATGTGTGTACGCATAAAGACCGCGTGAATCAAGCTCATCAAAGGTAGGAACGCGCGCTTCTGCAATAAATGCCAATTACAGGTAGTAGCAACTGTTTATCATTTGACAGTTGTATTTATTTATTTTGTGGCCAGAAAATGGAAAATGCGAACAATTTTTCGGGCTTAATACACTCAGTTTGATGGGCAGCATACCTACAACATGTGCTCTGGTGTTAAGAACAATACGTAAATAAATGTTAACAAATGAGGTACGAACATGGCACTTTGAAACTTGCCAACCTACCACCCATAGCACCATGAAACCGAGGCTTGGCAGACAATTAAAATGGTAACAAAACAGCACGTAACGTGGTGAATTTTTGGACGAAATATCATTCCACAGATTCGCTGTCGCAGTGTGATCTGAATAATTGATTTTTTATTTTGGCAATAATAGTCAATATTTGCATCTTAATTACAGTTAGAAAAATCCGTTTGATTTCTGATGTCAAAGACCGCCAGCACTTCCTGAAAGCATGCCGCGAGGGGACAGGGAACACCATCGAATCCAACGTGTGAAAGAATATGTAAAAATGTACACGAACACATGCGACCGTTGCCAAGGAGCAAGCAGCAGGTTCAGCAAGGCAGCACCTTCCCTGCACAGTGTCTCGGTTCCACCTGAGTCGCGGAGTCAAATAGGTGTTGACCTTTGTTGTCTGCCGGAGACAACAGAAGGCTACAAGTACATGGCCGTTGCTGTCGAATACTACACCAAGTGGGTTGAGGCTGAACCCATAAAGTCTAAATGTACCGACAGTGTGGCAAAGTTTTTGTTTGAATTGACTTGCCGCCACGGCTGTGCACCACCAAATAAATGTCCAGGGTCGTTAATTTGTAAACGCGATGTCGAAGCGGCTCCACGAGTTAACTGGTGCCAAACAATTAAGGCATAACCAGCGCATATCATACACAGGCGAACGGATTGGCATAACGCAGCAATCGGACGATTCAGAGCGCGTTGCTGAAGGTGCATGCATGCTGAAAGGGAAACAAGAAGAATGGCCACAAGCACTCCCTGGTGTGTTGTTTGCCTTCCGTACAGCGGGCAGAAGTCAACTGGTTACACCCCGTTCTTTCTAATGAATCTATGGAAAGCGCGACTGCCAATTAAATGTCGAGACGCGAGTGAACATGACATTGTAGAAAGTCTTGAAGATGACATTGTTCAAGATGAAATCACGGAACGTGTAGCAGTTATGGAAAAAATGCGGAAAGACATATCACATTATGTAGTGACTAACGTAATAAAAGCACAAGACCGCCAGAAACGGGATTACCCGAAGCGCCACAGCGTTCGCCGAACGTACAGTCAAGAGAGGAGATTCCGTGCTTTTTTTAATCTCCGACGAGCCGACATGAAAGGCGGAAAGACGTGTGATCCGTCGCTTGGCCCGTACACCATCCATGCTGTCATGCGAATGGCACCTACGATCTCATAAGTGAAGATGGTATCGTTCTGAAACAGAAAACTCACGGTGTCAACCTGAAACGTTACTATAAGCGACAGCATCGTGAATCGGTCACACCTACGGCACCAAAGGAGATTCACCAGCCGAGGTGCCATCAGTATTCGACCCGCCCGCCGACATGCCGTCAAACTTCGATCTGACCGCCGACATAATAATAATAATAATAATAAATTTATTATTATTTGCAACTTTTCAGTTGGATTGTACATACATTCACCATAAAAGCCCCAAATCACACAATTCCATAATGTTACAAGTTACAATACGACTCAACATTATGTTACAATACTCATAAAACATGTACTAAATAAAATAACGCAACACCAAAGATACTGTTAAGTAAATTACACAAAATCGCCCCGTGACGCAACAAACTCAGTATGAGGCGCTTTATATTAAAACGTGTACATTGCATTACTATCTTTCATTAAAAAATAAGATACTTTAAATATACTAAAATTAAATCATATAGTTTATATTAAAATTGACTGTTGAGACATACACTAAAATCATTAAGTGTTACGGCAGTGTACTAAGCACCATGGAATTAATGAGTTTGTGTAGCGATTTGTGTTCGCCATTGGGACGGGTAACTCATTGAATGATCTTAGTGTATACGGCACATTTCGAATATTTGGTAGTAGCGTATTCAGTTTGTGGTCACTATGCTTCATTCTAGCGAAATACGTTTTACACAATTCATTGCGTCTATCATGCAGCGTTGGTAAGTTTACCATCTCCAGAATATCCTCGTACACACAACCAGGAAATATAGTTTTGAGACACCTTTTTTTAATTATCTCGATGTTGTCCGATAAATATTTAGGCAAGTTCGTGTGCCATACCGGGCAGGCATATTCAACTACTGGTCTAATCACAGATACATATATTCTAACCAAGTCATTTTGGTTGATACCAGCACGTTTCAACTGATAGATCATATACACTCTCTTTCTTGCCTTTGATACTATTTCATCTACGTGTGCATTCCAACTTAAATCCGATGATATAGTTACGCCGATAACTTTTGCTTGAGTAACTCTCTCAATATCTGTCCCATTTATATCAATATACGGCAGAGATTCTACAAATGTTCTATCTTTACCGAAACATATAACCATTTATTTTGTCTTACTCGTATTGATGCGCATGTCATTATTACTAGACCATCGCTCAATAATGTTGGCAGAATCCTGTATAACAGATATCATACTTTGATTGCATATTTCAAATATGGTGCAATCGTCAACATATTTAAACATAGGACACGATGTTTGCAAATCATTGATATGAACCACAAAGTGTTTTGGTCCTGACAAAGTTCCCTGGGGAACGCCCCCATTAGGGTAGCCTGGCTTTGACACCGCGTCGCCGATTTTTACTCTCTGTTCGCGGTCTAGTAGAAACGCTGCCATCCATCGGACCAAGTGTGGTGGTACTTCCATTGCAATAAGTTTCTGTATTAGTATATCATGGTTAATTAGATCAAATGCTTTACTGTAATCGAGAAATAGCACTCTTACAAAATTGCCCTTTACATCGGTGGTTTCGTACCATTTGTGAAGCATTCCAACAAGGTCGTCCGTGGTACCAGTCCCTAACATACCCCCAAACTGCTTGTCGTCTATTTGTGGTTTAACATAAACATCGACCCACTTTAGCACTAGAGATTCAAAAACCTTAGCCAGAATTGGTGTAAGTGATATTGGTCTAATGTCATTTTCAACTGTCACTGGAGGGTGTTTCTTCGACAACGGAATAACGGTTGCTGATTTCCAAAATGTTGGCAATACACCTTCCCTGAGCGAGCTGTTGAATATTGCAGTGACCGGTGCTGCAAGAAGGTGCGAACAGTTTTTCAAAGCCCATGGTGGTATATTGTCCGGACCCGTGGCTTTGTTCACTTTTACCTTACTAAGTGCCAACTTAGTGTCAGTCACGCTGATGGTGAATTCATCTGGCAGTGGTTCCTTAATGTCAAAGATCGGGTGGGAAGTCTGCAATCTCGGTAAATCTTCACTCACTGACACGAAGAACGCATTCATGGAGTTGACTAAGCTGACTATATCTCCACCAGTAATTTTATTTGCCAGCCCCAGCATCTCGTTGCGACTGCCAGATGCTTTTCCCATGAGTGACTTCATGTGCTTCCACCAGTCGCGTGACGATGTTTCCTCAATTGATGCTATTTTAGATTGGTAGAACTGGTGTCGTAATTTAGGTGCTGTGCGATTCACGAAGTTCCGGAGTTTATTGGCCCGTTCCGTGTCACCTGCCTTGCGAGCACGTTGCCTCTTGACATGCCGCCAAACTTCGAACCGCCTGCCAACATGCCGCCGAACTTCGACCCGCCCGCCGAGAAACCTGACACCGAGATGCCCGATATAATGCTGACAAAGATCACACAAAAAACAGCAGTTTGCGTTCGTGTCAACTACATCAGCCTGACGAAGATACCAAGCTGGACGCCTGAACTTTCCGTTACTTAAAAACATGAAATCTAGACAGCAGGTCGCTAATCTAACCGAGCCAAAGCTGACGGACGCCATCACAGGTGATGGCAAATGTTTTTTGTCGAGCCACGAGTCGAATTGACCGGTACACAAACGAACTACAAGACGGTGCGGGTCATTGCGGGACCTGGTACTAGCATTTCTCTGCGAACCAACACATTGTCAAATGTTTAGCAACTACAATGGCGCAAACATTAATCAGTATGTTTCAATCAGCGGGATGGCCAACAATGGAACTTGGGCAACTGAGGTAGAGATTGCGGCTATGGCTACTCTACTACAAACAACGATGTTTGTGTACACAGATCACAGTACAACAAAGACGTGGCTTCCATATAAACCCCTTTGTCATCTACCGGGCGGTCTGAAATGGAAACAAAAATGTATACCTGACGAACTTGCATGCTCATTTTGAAAGAGTTGTTGTGTGCTATTGAGTTAAATATGCGCAGGCTGCGAGATTGCGGCAAAGTTAACTGTTTAGTTCATCTGCTCATGCATTGTTGCGTGCTTTCGATGTCATTAAGCTGTATTCATCCTGTCCTGAGAGTATTTGTTCTTATTAAAATAACTTTTTTTGTATGGCACACAATAGTTGAATGGTTATATATTAATATATATATATATACATATATATGTATATATATACATATATATATATGTATATATATATACATATATATATACATATATATGTATATATATATATATATATATATACACCAGACCCCAGGATCCCCACTCCCGGACTAATTTCGGAAAAACATCAAATCTACGAACCACTCGAACTGGCCCGCTAGATCGCACAAAAAATGTCAGATATGGGACCACGGACAAACACACAGACGGAAAGAGAACCGTATTGTTTTATAAGTGCCGTAACAATTGATACTATGTGTCTGATGTCAACAGCCCGACGAGATAACATATTTTCGTTTTTATTTTTTACATAGCCCTTACCCACATACCTCTCCATCCAATGTAAAGCTTCGTAGCGATTGCCCGGATAACCCCGTCCTTCCCCAAATCGAGACGTACTTTATGGATGGCCCCTAACACAAAGAAAGTGACCATTTGAAGATAAATGTCAGGGGTAGTGTTTTTTGCGTAACCGTAGTGTTTTGAGGGTACTCTCAGAACACTACGGTAGTTATTTGAGGGTACAACCGGCGTGTGTTGTGTTATGCTGGTTAGTTGTTAGTTTTGTAGTTTATCAGTTGTTTGTGTGGATGGGCACATATGGCGCAGATGGATGACCAAATAAGCCACATTGATAGCGTTTTGTTTAATCATTATCGTCCTTATCTACACACTGTCACAGTGGGGACTGGATAACGAGGCAGAGCCCCTTACTGTTTGAGACAACCACACTGAGGCCAGGCTGAAGAGGACTGGTGTATTAGTGAATGAGAGATACCCCTATCTTGGTGCCTCTCTAGACAGTGTGAGATCATGTGGTTGTGGGCGATAATCTGGTTGAAGTAAAGTGCCCATTTTCATTGAAGGAACAGGATCCCATACAATTTGGTGACAGTATAGCTTCTGCATTGACAGACAAGGGAATCTGAAGAAAGTTCAAAGGTTTGACTCCCTGATTCAGTTGCAGATGGAAGTCGCTGGCATGATTGAGTGTTATCTGGTTATACAGGTGTTGCCAACAATAGTTACATAACTTCAGTAACAAAGTGAAAGGATGATGACTTTTGCAGAGACATGGTTAATAAGTGTTTTTAATCACGCGAAGCCCGAGTTGCTGTCTAGAACAATTGAAAAAAATTAATTGGGCAAACCAACAGAGACCATGGGAGTTTGCTTGTGTGAAAAGCATGAGTAACGGGTAGTTGTTGAACTCCACACGTAGTGACGATATGTGTATAAACTTTATTGTTGTGGTAATAATTGACACATACATGGTATAAAAAAATACAAACTAGTCTTGCATACAGTAACTAAATTATCTCTACTATGGCAAGGCAGCATATAGATCTATGCAAGTGTTTATGAAGTGACTTCGGCTACTTCATAAACAGTTAATACGCCACAGGCAACATTACACAACTAAATACATTATGTTAAACTAACATGTAATGTGTTTCAACACCAAGACACTGTGTTAACACAACACAATTACGTTAATATCAATACAACTAATTACGTTGACATCAATACAACTAATTACGTTAACAACAACATATTTGAAACATACCTAGTGGTTTTCCTCGTTATTCAATTAGTACTCGCGTTCTACATTAATGCCAACATGAGTGGACCGGCCGCCATAATGTCCGCGGTCGAACTGCGGCGATCTGCGGCGCGCTTGATGACACACACGCCTGTCAAGTAGTCCGGCAACATTCTACCTCTCTACACACGTTTCTTCAGTTTCTTGTATTTTCTCTTCCTCGGTTGTCTGGACCATTCTTCTTTTTGCTCTCTGGAATCTTTCCTCACCCATGTGACGCTCGCATTCAACTGCAGTTGTCTTGAAGGCAAACAACGAAGGGACATAATCTGGATAAGTAGGGTCAGTTTTAAAAAAAACCTGTGCAAAATTGGTCGCTGCATATCCTGGTGTGTTCTTTGGGGGTCCAGTGCATACGATGGACAGCTGTGATCCATTTCGCTTGTTTCACAATCAAGTGGTATTCTATAAAATCTAACAGTACACACTTTTTATAAACGATTTGTACATCCAACAGCCCAACAACTAGATGGCATTGTGAAGTATATTTCACGGGAGCCACAAATCAAAAATACGACTTTTCTGTGTTGCGTGCCTGCAGCGAGAACGTTCTGTCCTACAAACAAACTGCCACATGCTTTTAATTTATTCATGACGTCAAAACGCAACCCCGAATAGTATAAACACAAAGTACCCGGAACGCCAACGACCAGTGTCTGAATTAGCAGACAACGTATGGCAAGATACAAGATACAAGAATTCACAGACTACATTCAATTACAACTGTTTTGGTAGTGGTGACAAGCATACATTATGTTAACATCATAAGACATGCATAACATAGGTAAACAATATAATAAACTATGTGTATATAAAAGTGAGCGAGCAGGTACACTGGATGGAAATATAATACTGAAGTATAATGGTGGAGTATAAGAAAGCAAGTCAATAAAAATGCCTTTCCCGTATTTCTTATATATATATATATATATATATATCTAGGTCTGTCGCACCTGCATCCTCAGCACGGAATTTAAAGGGTTCTCTGTATCATCGCAGAAAATATACGTGTGTACACCGTGACTGGTCAGGGTCCGAATGTGCACACCGTGACTGGTCAGGCTCCGAATGTGCACACCGTGACTGGTGAGGGTACGAATGTGCACACAGTGACTGGTCAGGGTCCGAATGTGCACACCGTGACTGGTCAGGGTCCGAATGTGCACACCGTGACTGGTCATGATCCGAATGTGCTCACCATGACTGGTCAGGGTCCGAATGTGCATAACGTGACTGGTCAGGGTCCGAATGTGCACACCGTGACTTGACAGGGTCCGAATGTGCACACCGTGACTGGTCAGGGTCCGAATGTGCACACCGTGACTGGTCAGGGTCCGAATGTGCACACCGTGACTGGTGAGGGTACGAATGTGCACACAGTGACTGGTCAGGGTCCGAATGTGCACACCGTGACTGGTCAGGGTCCGAATATGCACACCGTGACTGGTCAGGGTCCGAATGTGCACACCGTGACTGGTCAGGGTCCGAATATGCACACCGTGACTGGTCAGGGTCTGAATGTGCACACCGTGACTGATCAAGGTACGTGTTTGCGAAATGTGTGATGATGGCTAAAATAATACAATACTGTGCGGGGGTCCGTTTTAGATTCACATGTTTAGCAAGATAAAAATGGGGCGTTGTTCTGTACGTACACACCACTTAGATGTAGTAATCTTAATAGAAATGTGCCCTATTTTAATTAGTAAAAATGTAGTTAAATAATTAGAGAAAATGATCCCGTAAAGACAACTGTTAACATTAGAAAGTCAACTTTATGACAAGTCTCACTTTTTCATCCGAGGTGTCACGTCCGCACGCACACGCACGCACGCACATGCACGCACGCACGCACGCACGCACGCACGCACGCACGCCGCACACGCACGCACGCACACGCACGCACACGCACGCACACGCACGCACACACACTGTTAACATTAGAAAGTCAACATTATCTCAATTCTTCATCTGATGTGTCCCACACACGCCAGCTAGGTCGTTAATATAATAATTATTGTATTTTAGCCCGATTGTTAGCATTGCTTTTTGTTTTTGGGAAACGTTAATGATCTATAGCCATATCTGCCGTGCAGTGACAAATTTTGACACGCCACAAAAAATCCACAGAATGTTCTTTGGGCCACAACAATAGGAATGTTAAGATGGTCATACACCTTGTATTATGTTAACATAGTATTGTCACAATAACAATTTGGAGGCTAAACGGACAAAAAGAATTAATCATCACGGCTTGTTCATGCTTATGTGTAGCATGTATGACTACCTACGGTCGTGTGCTGAAATGGTGCGTTCCACATGGCAGAAATAAAATAGGGTTAATTGTAGCCACCACTATATATATTTAATATGCCAGTTCACGCACCGGGTTTATGGCAGGGAAGACGGAACAGTTACCCAGTGGCCCCACAATATGATTTTATGGGGGTCTCCACAAAACGCTTATTTTGGTAATTTCGTTGGATCGAAACGTTCTTAGATGTAAACTGAGTGCTTCAATATGATGCAAATCAGTGTTCTAAATAGGAAAAAAATCGTATTTTGCTGTGAAATCCCTATCGTAGAAGGTACGAAGGAGTGAGATACCCGGTCAATCACTGCCCGGGTCTCCCACAGTCCTAAATCCGACGCTGGCCAGTTCATGCATGTAGGCCCTATGCATAGGCCTACTCGATCTGCCTGAAGTTAAATTTGGTTGTAGTGACAAGCTTACAGGATACGCTCGATTCACAACATGATGGGAGTTCCGAGCTGCTAAATAATTTGGAGGGCATCCTGCATGCGCCACGATCGCGTCCCCTTCCCGATTCCGGTCACGCCACGGGCTCGGTTCAATTGTTCAACCGAGAGTATGGCGCGATCGGACCCGGGATGTGGGTCGAGATTGCGGCGTTTGCAGGCACTCTAAGTCTAACAAGAAAGACGTCTATCCACTTCAAACTGGTCGTCAGGCAGAACAGAAGTACGAACGTCACGTTTGGAAGATGTTTACGTCGATTCCCTTCCTAGTCGCTACCTCGCTATACATGCTCCAATTATGGCAATATACATCACGCAGTTCACGTTCAATAACCAGTATAGGCTTACATGCCAACTTTTTCGTGAAAATCCGGGAGATTCATCAGCGGTTCAGCACACTTCCCATGTCGCGCGGATATATACACGCACGCACACACACAAATGGACAATCACATTAAACCATTAATATCAGGCCTTTTATTAATTTTAATCGATCCGCTTGTATCTAGTATCATTATTAAGACCTAATTAGGTTCGCGTCTGGCTGTGATCTGTTTCGTGCTGTTTTCGTCTTCTTCGATACACGTACGGGCGGCCTAATGTTGGAATACTAACGTACGTACAGTGTGCTTCTCAGCAGAGGGTAGCTAGTAAAACAACTTTACAACCTGGTGTGAAAACTGTACAGTGCAGTATTGTAATTTGTCTTTCTTTTCTGTACTATGTACGTCCTTTTTGATTTCTGGGGACCTGTCTGAAGGCTTCCAAATTGCCTGTGTCTACGAGCTCTGTTGGTAGGGCATTCCACGACCTGTTAGTATCTGGTGATTGTGCACTGAATGTCGGGTTATAGTCTGACATGCAGCGAAGCATGGACGTGTTTTCTTCTGCCTGTGACAACTTCGGTCTTACAATCAAGGCAAGAAGACAAGTGTGATGTAAGATCAGCTTGCTCCAGGAAAGTCCTACATCGAGCCAAAGATAATTGTTAAAGACCAAAACCTGATAACTGTGAACAAGTTCACCTACCGTGGATGTATACTCTCCAGGATTGTTCACATTGACGATGAAATCAATGCAAGAGTTGCAAAAGCAAGTGTGGCATTTGGCAGATTCCGCATCCCAGTTTGGGAGCGTATAGGGATAAGCCTGCGGAAAAACTGAAAGTTTACAGAGCGCTTGTGATTCCTTCACAACTCTATGCGAATGAGACAGTGAACCAGCGCTATGCCAAAAATAAACTATTTTCACACGAGCTGTCTGCGGAAGTTGCTGAAGATCAAGTGACAGGACAAAGTACCAGAACACCTGGATGCTCGCCCAGGCTGGCTGGCCAGTGTTTATACGGCTATGCTATGCTAAGCTAAGCTAAGCTAAGCTAAGCTAAGCTAAGCTAAGCTAAGCTAAGCTAAGCTATGCTATGCTATGCTATGCTGAAGCAGGCACAGTTGAGATGGAATGGCCATGTGGTTAGAATAATGCAAGACAGGTCTGCCAAAGAAAGTGTTCTTTTGTGAACTGTCAAGCGAGACCCTCTCTCGTGGAGGGCAAAATAAACGACAAAGACACACTGAATAACGACATCCCTAGAGAACCTTTATAATGGTCCTAGCTGGCTGTTTGGAAAATACTGCGTGTGATCGTCTAACTTCCTTTCAGTGTTTTTTTAACACGGGCGCGTAGCAGAGGCCAAGAGGAAACGATGCGAAAGAAAGTCTTGACACGTACAATGACAATAGACTGTGATGAAAATACAGGGTCATAGCTAACGGGGGCAGTTGCCCCCCAGAAAAATATAAAATGTGCCGTTTTTGTTTAGCCTATATTACTGTTGTCATTGCTTTTTTTTGTGATTCCACGCCCACTTTTTTGGTGAAAGTGCCTTATTTTCAGAAACTGGCCCGCACTTTATCTCCCGAAATTCTGGAACCATGCCTGAAAACGATCGTTCCTTCAAGCATAGCAACTGAGTGATACCACGTATTTTAAGTGCACTGCACTGCGACGCCTCAAGTAGTGGAGTCGGCCAACAATAGCAGAAAGACGGTTCAAAAAAGAAAATCAAATCATCTTCCCATCCTTTTTTGCGCAAAGTCAATTGGTGAATCACTGCACCCGACGGCGAGAGGAGGTGATCTTGTAATACAAATATATTCCGGTGTAACTGTTGAACTGACATTCCGTACATGATAAATAGCTGTCGTTTTTTAATAAATGTATTGTCATTTAATATCATGCTTTATTGTAATTTTTCACTGTCCCCCTCCAGTTGTCTTAGGCTAGCTACGGCCCTGAAATATGGTTTTCTTCGCTTCGCGAAGGATAGACAACATGGCCTATCTTGGTAGAATGACCGTTGGTAAGATTTCAGTCTCGATCGTGTGCGGAATAGTTTAAGAGTGTGACCTCTTGTTGGTGCAGTGATCGATGGAACGGAGACAGGGAATGTTCAAGCCAAAGTTGATCGATAATGAACCC
The DNA here is from genome assembly GCA_963995525.1 of Escarpia spicata. NCBI lineage: Eukaryota > Metazoa > Annelida > Polychaeta > Sabellida > Siboglinidae > Escarpia > Escarpia spicata. Next base: position 68,964,728 of record OZ023206.1, on the reverse strand, counting down.
AAACCTGACCGTGTGACTCCACAAGAGTATTGCCCAATTAGCCTACAATCAAGATAAATCATTTTAAGATCAAGATCAACACCAGGTTGTTAGCTCGATAGAATAATGTTACTTTTGCTTGTGGTCGACGCTCCTGCAGAGTTTTTTAGTTTTCCTAATCGAGCATGGTTGTCACACTGCTGTAGGCACACTTTTGTATTTTCTTGGATGGAAGTCCGTGAGCCAGTTCTTTTACAATTTTTTCTAGGTTGTCCAGGCCCAGTGCTGTACAGTCGTCACCATTGTTACGCGGTCCGAGGCCCGGTCCGCATTCGGGGTGCTGGAACCTGCCACTGAAATCGATGACGTAGAACACACACGGATGTGCTAAGATGGCTAAGGTAGACTTGAACACGAATCGCGAAGAACTGTTAAGGGCACATAAAGAGGTTTCAAACCCCAACAATGCCACAGATTGGTAGGTATTTCAATTGTTTGCTGAATTTTCATAGTAGGTATTGTTTCCTAGTTTTTGTGGCGCTTGTGTGTAAAATAAGAAGAGGCGGGTTTGATGCGAACGGAATCACTTCCGCAAAAAAGGCAGAGCAGCCAAAGGCCAGCAATCGCCAGGCCCAGGGGCCAACAGCCAAGACGAATGGTGAAAATTACGCAGTTGTATGAGGGTGTCTGGTTTGCAGTTCTTAGATTACAAGACAATGCGTGGATTTGTCGTCACGTCAGAGATACATATTGTGATTTTCTGACATTTTATTAATTTATACACGACTCGATTGTCAAGACATGAGTCATGACTAGGCCCAGGGCAGGGAGGTCAGACAGATTTACCTCCCCATATGACAACATGGGAGACAGGGGTCCTAGTTTAATGGCCATAGTTTATTATCATGCATTCTATCTTTTGGTTTGTGAATTTTCTTCTGTTGTAATAATGTCAATGTGTGTGCCTGCACTGAACAAATATGAGCAGTAATGATTTTTAGTCCTTTGGGCCGAAGGTCCAAGGGACTATTGCCATCACCCTGCGTCCACCGTTAGATGCCGTATCTCAGAAACTGTTCAGCAACTTGTTTTCTAATTTTGCATAGGCTTATCTTAGGGTACTGCCACTATGCACGAGGAATCTGTATTTGATTGAATCATTCTAAGGGCACCTAATGACCCCCAAAAAGGACCCCCAAAACTGGTAAATTTTCACATTTTGCCAATTTTTTCAAAAAACTGTTCAGCAACTTATTTTTAAATGTTGCATATACATTTCATGTGGTAATGCCAATATACACAAGAAACCTGTATTTGATTGAATCATCCTAAGGGCACCAAAGGTCCCATAAAATGCTAAATTTGCTAACTAAATTGTTTATTTCAGCAGCTGCAGCTCTATCTGGCTGATCCCTTTTCCTACAACATCTGTCACACCTCACTGTGGAGGGCCACCCTGCCTGACTGAAACTGTGACTAATCTGTAATTGGTCACTGGCAAAGGCTTCCAGGTTCCTTTTCTGGCACAATACACAAAATCTACTGCTAGGGGATAGTCTCAAGGGCCCTTCTCAAAACCACATCACTAGATAGTGTACACAATTTTGCATTTTTGGAGGCTGTGTCAGCCTTCTTCTGCTGTGATGTAGAATTACCACAAGGAGAAACGTGTCTCCTTTGTTATTTGCTATTTACCTGAATGATTTTGAACAGAGTGTTAGTCATAATTATAAGGGACTTGACATGGCAGCTGATGAAATTTACAACAACCTTAGTAATGATGATGATGAAAATGTATGTTCTACTATATGCTGATGATACTAGAATGATTCAATCAAATACAGATTTCTTGTGTATAGTGGAACTATGTCAACTCTTCTAATGGTTACCATTTGGTTGTTTCAGGATGACCCCTTAAAATGTAAGCCCAACTGTCCAGGTGTCTAGTGGGTGCTGGCTGGGAAGCTATTCCCCTTCTCAAAACATCTGTCACATGCGGAGTCTGTGTCTTGCATGGATATCTATTTTTATGCAGTTGTTTTATATAAGCAGGAAGTTTGTGAAAATAGTTATTCTTAGGCCACAGAAAAATAATTTCCAGTCAGTTTCTCATCAATGCATATATTTAAAAACAACATATTATTTTCTGTTATAATTATTCCTCTAAATGCAAGACACTGCAATAAGTGAACAGTAAACATGTCAACATTTTACTTCCATCATAACCCTTAATGGTCTGTAGTTTTTGTAGCAGCATATTTGTACTTCTACTGTATCAGTGCAACATAACATTCATACTGTGTGCCACATTTGAATGTCATGCATGTAATATTCCCATGCAATCCATTTGCATATATAATGTAAAACTTCAACAGCTGTTTTCTTCATTTTCACTTTTTGAACCCTACCATGTTCAATGCTCCATATCTTCGCCAATTTTTGTAGCACTCATAATTTTTGAAACTGTGTAAAGCACCCTACCCAACCTTTACTTGGTCAGCCGGGGTCACATATCGACGTATTAGTCCAAAGGACTTCAGGGCCTCTCGGTGTTATATTTTGGTTGTCTTAATTTATGCGTGCGGCCATCTTGGATCATGTTGACAAGCCCCACCTATCAAACTGATTTGCGAGATTATGTTAAAAAATGAGTACATTCATTTTGAAATGTGACGAAGAAAGAGGAAATTCAAAGGAAAATGAATCTGAAAATATCATGGTAATCCATCGATGAAAGGTTATAGTAATTATGGATTTAAAATGGCCCATGTTTGACGATGTTTTGTGAGTATTTAGTTAGTCAAATTCAGCGGAATGCATGTGCAGAAGGGTAAAGAATTGTGTCGATGATAACGTGATTACAGTGATGGCTTACCAACTGATAGCACAAACATGCACGAGGTCCGTTTATGGAACCCCCGTCTCAAAAGACATCGCCATTCTGCCATCTTCCCCGCTGTGCGCGCAGTGCATCATGGTATACATTGCACTCGTGACTCGGATAGCGATGTGATTTTGATTAATACTGCCAAGTACCTGAGTAATTCATTGCTGCCATGTTTAATGTAGCTGATTGATGTTTATATTAATATTAGTTTATTTATTGGTATTCTTGTTATTATTTTAGATTAATTATAAAACTGTTGAGCTATTTAGCATGTACATAATATTGTGTGTTGGTTACATGATTACAATTTATAATGATTTATGTTTGAATTCATTTATTGTATCATTATTATTTGTTTAAACAATTGTGTATCGTTACAAATTATTTTAATATAGGGCCTAGTATTTATGTATTTGAATGAACGTTTATTCAACAACAACAACAACATAATACATGCACAGTATGGTTTGCTGCTGCTGCTGCTGCTGAAAGGACATAGCTGAAGTCATAGACTTATGTGTTGCTATGCCCTACTCGAACTATGAAAACTGAATAAATACAACAGGAATTATAAATAAATCACAAAATAATATTCACAACTCATATAATTTTATAGACTGTTTACTATAGTGCTTGTGTTACTATTTCATGGGTTTAACAAAACGTCACCTTCAATTAACAATTCACAAATATGTAGAAAGTAATGACAACTTGATTGCTTTTTTAAATTGTGTTAAACTTGGAAGCTGAGTCAATTTATTTGGTAAATTGTTCCACGTTTTTATACCCTTGACGGTGATTGACAGCAGTCGGAGGGTGGTGTTTGTCTTTTTAACATAGAACAGTTTGCTTTGTCTTGTATCATGTATGTGGATAGCTGCGGTTGGTTCAAATAATGCTTGAACACGACCATTTAAAGAATGGTTGTTTGCTTTATAAAGTATGATCATAGTCTTGTATTTAACTCAATCATTAAATTTAAGCATGTTTGAGAGATGGAAAAATACAGATGTATGATCATGATAATTAAGATTATAAATAATCCGTATAGCTTTTTTCTGTAACATAAATAGTTTTCTAAGTATTTCCCCAGATCTCACAGCAATATGACATATGTGGTTCAACAAGTGAATTATATAATGTGTGTAACGCTTGACAATCAAGAACATGCCTAGTTTTATACAAAACTGCTATGTTTTTTGATACTTTTGATTCAACCATTTTTATGTGTTCTCTCCATGTTACGTTTTCGTCAATGGTTACTCCAAGGAATTTAGTATATGATACCTGCTCAATGTTTTTCCCATTCAAAACTATATTCACACCTGTTCTAGGTTGCTTTTTATTGTTGAACATTATAAAATGTGTTTTGTTCACATTAAATGATAATTTGTTCGCTCGAAACCACAGGTCTAGTTTTTTTAGTTCGTTGTTAATAACTGCTTATTTCATCTGTGTTACTAGCGGAATAAAAAATTTTTGTATCATCAGCAAACAAAATAATGTCAAGCAATTTAATATGTATATACCAATTTTCTTTTTTATATTTAAAATTACAGAATAAAATTATATCTTTTTATTTGTCACTATAGAGTATACATAAAATAATATGCATTAAATAAACTTATTGTATATATTAATTGAATATAATCATAGACAAATAAATATAATAGTAGGCCCTATTGTTGATGATAACAATGGGTTTAACCACAGTATATTACAAGTTAATTGGTTTGTCAATCATAGCAGTTATTGGCTTTGCCCAATATAACAAGTGTTGTGTAATGGGAGAGTATTATTGGCATTTTATGTCACAGTGTATTACGAGTTAATTGCATGCTTGTCAACCATAGCAGTTATTGGCTTTGCCCAATATAACAAGTGTTGTGTAATGGTATTGTCATTTTGTGGTTCTAATCCACAGCCAATCAACAAAGCCTTTCATGTCATTACAAGTTCATACAGTTGTTTTAATGTTATGAAGATAGAACCACACTGATCATCTGTGCTCAGTTGCTGTGTTGTGTTCATGATTTAATGGTATTGTAATGCATGGTGTGTGTGTATATTTACTTTTGTGTGTGTGTATTTAATGTTGCATGTACTTTTCTATTGACCTTCTTTATAGATGGCAAAAGACTCAAGATGATAAAAAGTAATTTTCTTGTAATTTATGTACAAAATCAGATCCGTCAGAAAACATTTGGAAAAATTCATAAAATTTTGAACTTTGTAAAATTGTAGTTTCCTTAATTTTGCACTTAGCTACATAAAATGAATAGCTTTGTACTTCTTATAGTGACCACTATGTGGGAAAATATTTTAGAAAAATTGTCCTTGTGATTTATATGCAAAATCAGATCCGCCGGAAAATTGTTGGAAAACATCAGGAATTTGAAACTTTACAAAACTGCAGTTTCCTTAATATTTAATTTATGCACATGAAACAAGCACCATTGCACTTCTGTTAGTGACTACCATCAGGGTAAAATAAAAATAAAAAAGTTCTTGTGATTTATATGCAAAATTAGATCTGTCAGAAAACCGTAAGAAAATGTCATGAAATTCAAAACTTTACCAAGCTGTTTTTTTTCTTTCTTTTTTCACTTAGATACATGAAACACCTACCATTGTACTTCTTATAGTGACTACTATCAGGGAAAAATTAGAAACAATTGGTCCGACTACTCTGTGACATGACATGAGCGAGACTAACTGTGAGACCGAGTCATTACACATTACATGTTTTCAAGCCAGGCACGGATAGTTGGATGTTTCTGCCGTCTTTTACTAGTTAAACAGCCTAAATTATTAATTACTTGATTCACAATTTACAGAGACTTCAGACAAGCACATGGGCTAGAATTAGATGTTTTTCTTTTTTGGGCAAAGGCCCATCTGACCACCAGCTCCGAAAATCTGGCGATCTTGTCTATTTCTGATGGTGCGGACTGTTTTGATTGAACTTAAAATAACTGTGTGACATCACACTCGACGGACAATATCTGCATACTGCAAGTAAAATTAAATTGTATTTTTGTTACATATTTAGCATCTAATCATCATGCTTACAATGCCTTGTCATGGGTGACTGACATGACCATCCAGGCGACAATGCCAGGAACTGAGGCAAAGGTGACATACCAACCCAGACAGGGCAGTCTGGAGGTGACACACAAATGGACATACAGTGGCATGAATGAACACAATAATACATACGCTTGGTCAAATACAATAAATAAAAACATTTGTTTACATTTACTAATCAAGGGTGTGTTGCATTGGTGTAAATGTGTAATGCAAACAAAGCTCACAGATTTTCACATGTGTTTTAAACACCATTTTAACATCAGTTGTCTTGGCGAAGTAGGGAAACAACCTTCATTTTCCTTTAACTTGTGCTAATTTATAGAAGCATTATAAAGATATCGACTGAGTGTTAAATAAGGCCTTATGTGTTCATCTTTGCAGGGCGCTGTTCGGCTACGAGGGACAGACAAATGTGCTGAAAGTTGTGGAGAAGGGAGGTGTGTCACTTTATTTAGTAATATTATATTTAAAGTTTTAAAAATTGTATCATGATTATGTTAGTAATAATAAAAATTATGTAGTACCCAAATCCACTTAAAATAAAATGCTCTAGGGCACTTTATATAAAACTGCATGGGTTAAGTAAAATTTATATTATATATATATACATGTATATATATACTACATAATTTGTTTAAGTAGTTAGTCTTAATAATTGTGTACATCACTAATATGGTATACATGTGCAATGGTTAATAGGCATTTAGTGGTGACATGAAGGGCCAAGGGGACATATTATTTTTAATATACCAGCCTGATGTGATGTACACCAATGTTGTTTGTATCTACTATGTACACTTTCAATACATGGTGTCTTATCAAAAATGGTGATGTGTCAGATAATAGTCTTAGAACATCTATCATATCCAAATAAAGACAAATGGAAAGAGAGATGCTTGTTGAAATTAACAAGATATTCTGATTACCTTTTAAGCTAAATTGTGTGACAGCTAACTGATTTTGTTTTATTGTAACTCTGACTTTTTTCTTTAAAAAAACATGAACATGCTATGCTGTCTGTGTGCTTAGGCGGTCTGCATGATAGCAGTATTCCTGGACTATTCCAGGTGTAGCAGAAACCTCCCTGTGTCACTCAAATTTTGCAGTTTAATTTGTACAATTATATATAATTATGTGTACTATGATCTGGAACTAAATAAACGCCTTCTTCTGTTCTTGTTTTAGATGGGGGTCTCGAGGAGTTGGTAGATGAACTAAACAGTGGTAAGATCATGTATGCGTACGTCAGCGTGATTGACCCGAACACATCACTGCCAAAGTTTGTCCTCATTAACTGGGTAAGTTCCTGATGTTAACAAGAATACTCCACAATGGTGCACGTGTACTAGTAGTTTTACTACAGAAAGGGACAGTGTCAGTTGCAGCCAAATAGAGCGGTTGGATAGAGCAACTTTGCCGTGACAGACTTACGAATGTTGGGGGTGACTGAAATGTATTCATTTTGTAGAAACCTTACAAGAAGAAGAATTTATTTTATTTGACCTGTCAGACATTTCACATAGTACGTACAATATATCCATGTCAAATTATAATTTTAAATAATAAAAGTTATAGACTTGTGATGATGGTATGTAGTTGCAAAAATAGGGGTCCGGAGGATGGAGAGATGGACGTGTAATGGAGATGTAAAACACTTCTTTCTTTCCACATCATTTATATTTTGCAATAAAAAGATTAGTTTTATTATATGTTATTTATTAACCTATTGATTATTGAACACTGTTAATTTATAGTTGTATTGCCGGTAGTTATCCTAAATGATGTGCTTTGAATAAGAATTACTAATTAGTGACTTAAACATGTTATATTAAGAAACAGCATTATTATATTACAGGGATGTTTACTACCGGTAGTGATTATTGTTGTAAATGGGTGTGCCTAGAATGTGTTAAAGACTTATTAATGTGTGACATTCTAACAAGGTGAAGGTGTGCCAGAGAATGTGTTAAAGACTTATTAATGTGTGACATTCTAGCAAGGTGAGGGTGTGCCAGAGAATGTGTTAAAGACTTATTAATGTGTGACATTCTAGCAAGTTGAGGGTGTGCCAGAGAATGTGTTAAAGACTTATTAATGTGTGACATTCTAGCAAGTTGAGGGTGTGCCAGAGAATGTGTTAAAGACTTATTAATGTGTGACATTCTAGCAAGGTGAGGGTGTGCCAGAGAATGTGTTAAAGACTTATTAATGTGTGACATTCTAGCAAGGTGAGGGTGTGCCAGAGTTGAAGAAGGGCAAGTATGCACACCACGCCTCAGACGTCGCATTTCTCCTCCGAGTGAGTACAACTGTAGTTGTCAATATTACCACTTTTGGGCAAGAAATACCATCTTTTAGTCATGGTACCGCTTTCCCATTTTGTTTAAAAAAAAAATTCCTATTTTTTCTTTTCAAAAAAATTAAATTGATCTATTTATTGCAGCTTACACACAAGGCCATTCTATGCATATATGATATTTCTTTGGTATCTGGTCTCTCTTGAAAATGGAACATAAACATATAACCCATAATTACAGCACAATCATCATCATCGGCGTTTAGAGGCAGTGTTTCCAGGCTCTGCTGGGTTCGCCGTTCTTCCAATTGCCCTCTTCCACTTGACATGGTCCCGTGCATCCCGTGGTTCTATACCCATCAGACTCAGGTTTGCAGACACGGAGTTATGCCAGGTCTTCCTTGGTCTGCCGACGGGAGCTGCCCCCTCCACCACTAACTTTGTACAGCCCTTCACTTAGTCCACGTCGTCCTTTCGCTCTACATGCCCATACCACCTCAGCCTGCTTCTTCTGATCACATCCCCAATCGCCTCCACTCCTACTCTTCTTCTAAGCTCTGCACTGGGCTGTCTGTCGCTGAGTGATGTGCCACACATCCATCTCACCATCCTCATCCTCATGGCCCATGTCTCGCACCCATACAACAGGCAACTTCTGACACAAGCTGTGTAAACCTGACCTTCATCTTCAGCGGAGCGCTTTGGAAGTCAGGAAGGGTGTTAACTAGCTGAACTTCTGCCAGGCACACCTCGCTCTCGCTGTTACTGCTGCATCCACCCCACCCTTCACACTCAGCAAGTCACCCAGGTAGCAGAAGTTGTCTACTCTGTTCTATGTCTCTCCATCCACCTCCAAGCCCTCTTCTTTCACCTCTGCAGATGGTACCTCTCCCCAATGCCTCTTGCACACAAACGTTGCGCTCACTGCCTGCAAGCTGCCCTTCACACCACTGCATCTCCTGTGGACCCACTTCGTACACGATGTACACTGAAGCGAGGCCTCCTTCATCACCACGTCCATCACAATGGCATACGGCAGTGGGCTCAATACTGAGCCCTGGTGCACCCCCACCTTCACCTCAAAGCTGCTGCTGTCTCCATGCCCTGTCCTCACAACGGTGCTCGCCTCACTGTATAACATCATCACTGCCTTCACCAGCCACTCCTCCACACCCGATTTTCTCATGGCCCATCTCATCACCTCCCTTGGTACCCAGTCAAATGCCTGGACCAGGTCGACAAAGGCTAGGTAGAGCTTCTTTGTCTTGGCCAGGTGTTTCTCCTGCATTTGTTACACAATGAAGATGGCATCTGTCGTCCCTTTCCCTGGCATAAAGCCAAATTGCATCTCGTCGATCCACACCTGCTCTCTCATTCTCACCTCTAGCACCCTCTCCATGACCTTCTTGGCCTGCAATCAAAATAACAAAAAAAGCAAAGAAGGACTAACCGTATGTGCAGCAGGATGTTTCCTGGTTTTCATGAATGCCCACATCGTGTCTCACACTCAGCTCATGGTCATTATATGGACACTGAATTTTTATGAACATGGTAAATGGTTAGAAGTCACTTAAATCAGTTGGTAGAATCCATGGAATCAGTGTTTTGAATTCGAAGCGGAAGCGTATTTCTCAAAGGGAAATTCCAATTTATATGAAGTTGAAACAAAACAAAGGATTAATTGACCGATCCATCATGTGATATGTTGCTTAGCAAAACATCCATCAAGCTATTAAAACATGGATGCCGAATATGTGGTATGTTTTTTTGCTTTCCGTCATATATTTTGTTGAAATTCTGGCCCTAGAAGTGTTTCTTTAAAATAAAAAAAGACATGGTAAATTTTTGAAATGACAACTATATGCAGTTATGTTTGATCTATTAGCTGTCATGTAATAGTAATTTAATTCACATATATAACCGCTATCAACATCATTGGTGAAGCAAAGCTTGATGGAGCTTTCAGTGTTATAAGAACAAAACTGTAGCATGGTAATGTGTAGCTTTATTTCTTTCTCCTCCTAACTTCAAGGAAAGTGTGTGAACCCTCTTCAGATGCACCAGCATTATAGGCAGCATAGAATGCACCATTTGAAAGGTAGTTTAAAAAAACTAGCAGTCCATGTCACAAACTCCCCTTAGATGTGCTTCGTGCCTTCAGCAGTCGTCTTAGCCACTGTGTCACGTCATTCTACCCTGGGAACACTATTATTATGTCTGAATATATACTGTAATTATGGTACAGGTTGTATATTGTAACTCATGTATCGTGATATATGTATTGTGTCATTGATCATAACAACCCTACTGCATACGTACTCCAGGGCGCTCACGTGACAATCAATGCGAGATCAGAGGATGATGTTGACGAAGACACGATCAAGGACCAAGTGTCGAAAGCGTCTGGGTCGAACTACAGCATCCACAAGGAGAAGCCCAAGCCACAACCACCCATTAAACCTGTGGTACGCCATCCCCAGTCCCTTAGCCAGAATTGTTTTTGCTAGTCTTGAATTGATCAAAAGTGTGCCTTTTACCACGTGAACAGCCTGCGTAGAAGCCAGTCACGTTGATCACAACCACTTTGTTTTTTTCAATGAAAAACCTGTGTCATTTGAGCGATTTATTTAATTGATCATAATCCATTTGATTTGTTTCACCACCAGTTATGCCAGTGATAGTAATTAATGTAGCCCCCTAGACTTGGAACTATCAGTTAGTCTAGTGGCCAGCTGGCCCCCTCTATATTCCACCAGTCGTATCAGTTGTAATTACCTGTCTTGGCCAGTCATATGCCAGTCTTGAAGACAGACAGACGGGTCTCTGGCTAAGCCCCAGCTCCACACGTCCTAAATTAACTTGACCCGTCCAAGAGAAGGTTGACGGTCTCTAGATAAAGCTGTGGCCGATAGTTGTGTGATGTGCAGTTACTGCAGTAGTGCTGTAGTGTCATGTGAAGGAGGCAGTCTGTTCCTAGATTTTCATTTCTTAATTAATATAATGTTCCTAAGACTATAAAAACTAAATTGAGAGTATACTGCCCGCCTAATTGTGTTTAATATGCACGTAACAACATTCGCAATTTGAAGGTACAACCACGGGACCATGTTCCAATAGTAAACAAAACATCCAGTTTTAAAACAAGCTTTATTGTCAATACAGCCAAGTTGGGCTGAGTTAACTGCAATACCCTTTGATGTTCAATGATGTCCCATTTTCCCATGTTCAACACAGCAGACTTTTGTTACAAAATACTGCGCCTGCTAATTCTGGGTAGAGGAACTGACTGCTCCCTTTAAATGTATAATTTCTTCCTCCTGACTCCCCAGTATGTGAGCGAATGTCCAATCATCCTGTTGTAGTACACTGGCAGCACTCTAAGTTAAACATCCACTTTATGGGACTTACCGAGTAACAAAACCAGCCCTGGGTTCAATTCATATTCATCATTTGTATTTACGAAGGATCAAATCCAGTTAATTTCAATATACCGACAGAAAGGATCAGTTTAATGCATTTTATGCAATTCCAATTCAGTTTGAAAATTGATAACATATTTCTTACTTTTATCAGATCATTAACAATGATTCCTTCAAAACCCTAATCTGCATTACAGGTACTTAGTACATCCCTCAGTTCAGATGCGACAGTGTCTTTCATGGAGTTCTTCTGTTGGATGACACATACTAAAATGATACAATTAATAATAATACGGTAACTTCCAGGGAGCTATGGTGGATTGAGTAGTATATACGGGCAAATTCATATAGAAACATGTCTTAAATATTTTCTCCATTTTGAACAATACATTATATTAATTTAACTGTGTGATTCATTCAAATTTTTATCTTTTTTAAAATAATTTTGTTTAATTCAAATTCACAATTATTTTTGATCTGTTCCAAGTCAGTTCAGAATCGAATCCGAGTCTGAACACTACCATGCAATTTCAATCAATAATGCATTTGTTTTGTTATAAATATACATAATATGTATGGATTCAGGTTCATTAAATAAAAGAAACTACTGTTGTTGAATGCAATCATAATGCTTCTCAAACTAATTCAGGATAAAGCAAATTGTAACTGATATGTTTAGTTTGGTTACTCAAAGTGGGCTGCGTGTGTTTTGAGAAGGCCAACGACAATATTATGCAGAGATTACTTGTACATAAGTTTTGCTGTATTCTGCACGTTTCTGCAGGGCTCTGTCTATGAGCGAACCGTCGTACAAAACATCGGCAAGAGACGAGATGATTTCTGGAGTAAAACTAAGGTGAGTAATCACTCCAGACGCTCTTCAGTCACACTAGTAAGGCCTTGGATCATATCAGTTGTCATAAGTCATGCCAGTAGGGTCTTATGCCATACCTCTAAATCAGTGAGATCTTAATTCATACCAATGAGGTTTTAAATCGTATTTATGTATATCAGGAGATCTTAAGTCATACCAGTAAGGTCTTAACGCGTAGGTCATATCAGTGAGGTCATGAGTGATATCAGTGATTATATAAATGATGTTGTAAGTCATACTAATGAGGCTTGGGGCATATCATGGAGGTCTTGTGTCATACTGTGGAGGTCTTGAATCATATCAGTGAGTTTTGGGCCCATATCAGTAAAGTTTAGGCTCATATCAGTCAGGTCTTAAATCATCAGTGAGGCCTTTTTGAGTAATATCACTGATGTCTTAACTCTTACCACATATTAGTGACATCATAGGTCATACCAATGATGGCTTGGGTCATAACAGTGAGGTTATAAGTCATAACAGTGAGGTTATAAGTCATAACAGCAAGGTTATAAGTCATACATGTGAGGTTATAAGTCATACCAGTGAGGTTATAAGTCATACCTGTGAGGTTATAAGTCATAACAGTGAGATGTAGAATCACACATCAGTAACTATGTTTGTTTTCTTACTTATTACGTATATATGTATGCATACATGTATGTATGTATGCATGCATGCATGTATGCATGTATATATGCATACATGTATGCATACATGTATGTATGTATGTATGTATATAACTGTTTGGAACTAAACAGATTTTTGGATAACCTGCTAAAGAGAGATTCACACCTTACAAAGAAAACTTCTGTAAATGTGAGATGTGTGTTTTCAGGAAGAGGAGAAACAAAGACTGGCGGCTGAGAAGGAACGCAGGGAGACGGAGCGGCAGAATTCTGAACGCGAGAGGAAGGAGAGGGAGGTAAGAACCACGACGTTTCATTGCTGTCTCAGTCTCACAAGGCAGAGGTGGTATTGACTACACTACCCCACACAGATATCCCACACAATGTATGGCAGTTTGTTGAATCAATTGTACCTTTTCCTAGTAATTGACACTGCCAGTCTCAATTGCCTGCAACTCCAGTGAATCCCAATATAATTACCCGTTCGACCATTTCCATGACCAGCTGAATGGAATTGTATACCGTGTATTCAAAGAATTACTTTACTTCCCGAACATTAGGTCTGCATGTAATAGCCAAAACTCAAACAGCCAAATCTGACTGGCACCGATTTTAGTGGCTGAGCTAAACTTGAGCAATTCACAAGGCAGTCTGCCGGGGGTATTGAGACTGATGTAATCATCAGCGCCCCCTGGTGTATGAGGATGAATGGAAGTGTAGAATGATTATATACATGTCTTCTCTGTAGCTACACCCAAAATTTGGTATGAATTCCCTGTTACTTAGAAATCATCTGAAACTATGAATATCCTTCATAAAACCTTGATATGTTATTGTTTGAAATTTCATTCCCACCCTATGGTTTTGTCGTCATAAAACAGTGGTAGCTTTTGGTATAGACATGTGAACTACATTACAATCTATGGCACTAGCACCGTAACTTGCAAAGCCATCCTTTACGGCAACAGGCTCCGCATGAAATGTCATATTTAAATTAACTGTCGCATCTTAAAAACTACTTGTTCAATCTTGACAAAATTTGCAGTGTCTAAAGCCTATATGAAAAGAATGCCAGATAGTAAATACTAATCAATTCGCATAACAGTAACCATGGTAACCAGATAATTCTTGGAAATTCTGACGGGGGTAGTTTTGTGGATAGTCCCATGAAAAATTTAATAAATCTAAGTCCTTTGTTTTTATAGTAGTACTTAGTGCAGTACCCCACATTGTATATTGCACATTTTCGTTCCCACGTCCTGTGTGGGGATATTTATATTTTCCAAAATTGAACAACATTTGCCACTTTTCAGACCAATTTATCAACCTGTTAAGATCATCTTGTAAATGCTGTCTATCTCCATCACGTTTAATTCTTCTAAACACTTGTATCATCCACAAATTTCAACACTTTATTATATCATCATCCAAATCGTTGATATATTATTATTAAGAATACTATATGTCCCAGTACTGATCCATGTGGTACCCCACCCAAAACTGATTTCCAGTTTGAAGCCTCCCCATCAACTAGTACCCGTTGTTTTCTGTCAATCAGCCATTTTTCTATCCAGTTAATTAAACCATTTCCTATTCCATGGGCCTTTAGTTTAAGCAATATCTGTACGTATCTTTGATGTGGCACTTTGTCGAAAGCTTTCTGAAAATCTAAGTAGATGATATCTACTGGTGATCCCTCGTCTACCTACTTAGTGATATCTTCAAAAAAACATAACATATTTGTTAAGCATGACCTCACTTTTAGAAACCCATGTTGAGATGGGTTTAAAAAGTTATGTTTAACATTTTCTGTATTTAGTTGTTATTTTACGTGTGTCAGTGGAAATCTCCATAGAATCTTGAAAATGATGGTTTCCGTAGTAACGAACAACTGAGACGTGTCAGACAGACAAAACGACACAAATGACACAAGTTTGCATTTCGGATGAGTATAACTGGGTTGACACTTCAGAGTTGTTTGTGTAGGCAATGGAAACGAAACAAAGAGAGAAACTGGAAACGGAACGTGTGCTCAAGATCCGCAGCCAAAGAGAGGCTGAGGAACGGGCCAATACAAGGAGCAGTGGAACTCAGAAACAAGGCTGGGTAATTATGGGAACTTTCTTAAAAGTCGGATGACACCCAAAATTTATTTCACAAATCTTTGTGATTTAAAAAAAATTGATCTAAATGTCAGCATTGAATGAAACGTGAATTCACACTGCTGGCATTTACACGATCCTTAGATGATCTGTTCCAATCATTTATTGTCCTTTGTTATAAACTATAATAACTAATAATTGCCTGTATCTAATGTACACTGTTCCTTCACTAATGTTTGTGTCCTTTAGTTCTTCTGTAGTTCTTAAATGTAAACAAATGTTTCTATTAATATTTTCATAGATATTAAGTGTTTTATAAACTTTTCTTTTATCTCCTCTGCTTAATTGCCTTATCTCTAATGTTGTTAAAAGAATTAATTACGCTAATTTTGTAGGTATCACCTTAGTTGCAATATAATATGTTGTATCACATACCTTGTATTTATGTAATTAAACTTTAGAAAATATTTTCTTGTATTTAGTAACTTAATACTAATCTTAAGTTTGAAATATTTTTAGTTTATTATTAGCATGGTATTTCGACTGCCTGGATTTTTATATGTGGACAAAATCTTATTGGTGGAAAGCAAAAGTAACTACCAATAGTAGTCAGAGATGATTACCCCCGCTTGACCTTTTGACCATGTCTGACCTTTTGACCTCTGTGGGGGGTTCAGGAGGAAACCCAGCGAGAGGCAATGGCCTCAGAGGAGGAGAGGAGGAAGAGGGCTGAGATGGCGAGGAAGCAAGCCACGGCGGTAAGTGTCGTCTTCCCTCCTCCCCGATCTCTCGGTGTTCTCCCAAATCAGCCGGGAAGTGGGGAAGAGCCAAACCTATTTTGATCTAACCTAATATGATTATACATATAAATGGTGTTGTTGCACTTTTGAATTTTTGTTCTTGCACTTTCATTCTAGATGTAGTATGAAGTTAATTAAAATATTAAAAGGGTAAACACTACAAGTGCTGCACTTCTTTTACCCCTTTATCAACATTCTGTATTATTAAATGCAGTGTGTAAGTGATGTAAAGTGTTGTTGTTGAAATATATTTCATTTCACATTTAATTTAATTTCATTACTGCTTCAAAAATCTTGGGGACACTACCCTTTCATGGGGGTCCAGGGGACTATTTCACTAATATTATAATATTCTCGTAAGAGTATTTTGCTCTTTAGAATCAATTTCTCTCCTTTCATCACCAGGAAGCACAACCGGGACATGTTTGTCAATGTGTCGCGCAAATAGTATCCTCAGTAATACAGCGCCAGCTTTTCCATTTTGAAAAGGCTTCTTTAATTTAACAACGGTTTCTGCTTAATTTTTTTAGTGAATTGATCCCGGTTGTATGACACATGCATAGCCATAGTTTTACCCCACTAATTGATTTCACAAAGTTGTTATCGGACTGATCCTGTCCAGTTGTGTTATACAAGATAATCGGATAGGTATCGGAAAAAGATGAAAATTGCTTACGTAAACAGTTTTGCATGTAGGTGTCCCTTGTAAACCGGTGTTGTTGGTGTTTAGGATGCACAGTCTGTCATATCTCAGAGGCGGGTTGATCCAAAGGCTGCCTTTGAACAGAGAGCGACGTCTCAGTTTGATGACGAAGCACCAGCCGCCGCTCCAAGTCGACCCCCGCCAAGGTGGGTGTCTCAGTTATGTTTTCCTTTCTCGAATTACCTAATTGAGGGTTCCTCTGTTCATCTGTCCGAGAGCAGGTTACTGCTTGATGTGCCCATGTCTAGGCCACAGTTTGGGGACACAGCCTTCTCTGTGGCAGAACTCATATTGTGAAACAACATCACGCTTTGTATTAATAATAATAATAATAAAATAACTCCTCAGCCAGGCTGCCTCAACTGGGGCCTTCAAGACATTGCTAAAGACTTACTTGATTTTGGCAGGCGTTTAAAAAATATATTTTTACTGATTCTTGACATTTTAAAGATTTTTTAAGTTGCCAATTTTTAGTTAGTTTCATGTGTTCATTTTAGAGATATAATTTAATTATTGTAATTTGCATATCTTAGACAACTAGTTTTAACTTTGCATATTTTAAATATACTCTAGTTTTTACATTTTTAGTATGTATGACTTGTTTTAATGAACCTTTAAGCACTATATGCTGAAACTGGCAGAGCTGCCAAGTTGAGTTTGGGAATATGCGTGAGGTTCAGTTCCCCAAATGGACACTAGGTGGCAGCACTGGTGTTTCTCAACAAAACACTAGCTGGCAGCACTAGTTAAACTAAATGGAAAACAACATTTGATACAAGTCACTATCAATGAAAAGAATAACTTTGCGGTGGATTCTATGGAAGCCTTACGCTATCTGCACGTGAATGTGAATAAATCTGTGCATGGAAATAAGTCTGTTTATATTAATATTTTTGAAATGGCAAATATGCGTGAGATTTATAGGTGAATGCATGAGAGGCTGAGATGGGCACTACATGCGTGAGGCTCACACCAAATGCGTGAGACTTAGTAGCTCCGAAATGACGCAATGTACATATTCATATACAGTCGGTTTAATTACAAAGTGCCTATATTTGAAATCAACAAAATGAATTGAGTTTCTTTATCAGATTCGAGAAGTCAAATTTCTATAAAAATGGCAGAAGTTCGGTTTCAAACAGTGACATTATAACATAACATTATTCACACTTTTGCATTTTTGCCCAAATTATCTAATTGGCGGACCATATCACCAAGGGCTATAAATGACATTTCTCAGACAGCTAACCTAACACAGTGGATGCTATGTAAGTTTGATTTTTCAAAAGATTTGTCTAAAAATATAATGAAACAAAACGAGCGTTAAATAAAATTGTTAGCTAACAACAATTGTGACCCAGCCCAGTGAACCGGGTATTAAATGGCCCAGGTCTATTCTTCACACTAGCCAAGAATAGCTGTCTAGGACATGTCCAGTCAATGTGTGGTTTTGGTAGAAATGCATACCTTTTCATATCACTTTTCAGTATCCAATTTAGTTTCCTCGACAAGTAATGCCAAACTACTAATATACATGCGTGAGTCGTACATTAAAAATCAATAGACAATACGATTCAGAATGACCTCGTTTCTCAAAACATTGCTTTTTTTAAATTTGTTCTTATATCAAAAACTACTAAACAACAAACAACGAGGTATAATTTTAAAGCTTACGATCTGTAAAATAAAAAAACTTACAAAACCCCATTTTACAATTTTGCGACTTGATACCCACTTCACTGTGGCAGGTGTGTCTGATAAAAAAACATATTTGACCGGAAGTCCGCAAGAGACCTTGACTTGTGGACATCCTTGCAGGAGATTGAAGGACCGTTTCATAGCACAAGAAGACCCAGCGCCCCCGCAGGCCCCAGAGCCACGCAGGCCTGTCAGGTTACCCTCGGCTGAGAAAACCCCTCCAGTTTCCCCCACTGCACTGAAGAGCCCACCATCTCCCCCGCCAGCTGCCGCACCTGCTCAAGCCGTACCCACCCAGGCCGCACCCACCCAGGCCACACCCACTGAGCCACAAGTAAGAAACCTGCTACAGGAAAACTTGCCTGCACGCCAGATGTCGGACGACGAAGATGATGTTTGGAGCGATGATGACGCTCGTAAGTTGAGATTTTAATTATTTATTTATTTATTATTTTCTATAATTACTGTATATTAAAAATATGTTGTTATTATTGCACTATAATATTGGTTATTATTTTAATATATTTATTTGTTTATTTAGTAATTCTAGATCATATTTTAATGCTATGAAACACTACAGACCATTTTGGATCCGGTGCTGTATAGAATCCAATGTATCATTGATGACATTGATAACATTATTGTTATATTGTTACAACAAAACTTCACTATTAACGTCACCCTTGGGACTGGATGAAAGAGCTTTGAGTTATTTATTTATATCCTATTAACGGGACTTATTTTATGTTCTTACTGTAGATAGAAATAATTTGGGACGATCCTAGGATGACCTTAATTGTGATGTGGCTGTATTACCAAGGCAACTGTAATGTGGCATTCGATTGTACTTTCTTTGTGAACCTTATATCGTAACTTGTTCTTCTTCATTTGTGAAGTATAAAGTAGTATACAGTGACACTAAGTGATGCTGTCGAATGTTATTGAAAGTTCAGAAATGATATAGAGTTTAGCCTATAGCATACATACATACATGTAGTATTTTATCATATCAGATTTAGGTTGTCGAGGAAAGTACACTGGGCATTGAAATCAGGTAGATGCATTTCTGCCCAAATCACAGAATTTCTGGGACATGAACGGGACAGCTATTTTTAGCTCATGTGCAGAATAGGCTTGTGCCATCTAATACTCAGTTCGTTGTGACGGGATACACATTGCCAATCAAACGATCGTCATTTCTCATGCCAAAGCATAATCAAGTATAACGCAACAATGTTTGACTGTGAACAGAGCCAGCCATTGTGAAAGCAACCACACCCGCAGCGGCTCCCCAGATGGCGCCACCTCACGAGGAGCCGGAAGACCAAATTTATGATGACACTGCGCCACAAGACATATACGATGACACAACATCGCAACCCCCTCAAGACATATACGATGACACAACATCGCAACCCCCTCAAGACATATACGATGACACAACATCGCAACCCCCTCAAGACATATACGACGACACCGCACCACAGCAACTCTACCAGGACGCAGCCGCAGCACTCCCTAGCACACAGCAGGGATACGTGGCGGACGTCTACGCTGATGCCAAGGTTCCTGGCCAGATGTCGCCACCACCAACTTCCCCCGATCTCGGCCTGTGCGCGCGGGCGCTCTACGACTACCAAGCCAGTATGTATAGATTTATTTTTGCATTTCTGTTTTTTTTTATTTTAATTACAATTTCTATATTTTCCTTCTGTCTATATTTTAGTTACAATTCCTGTTTCCATATATTTGTTGTCCTTTGGCCGAAGGTCCAAGGGACTACTGCCATCACTCTGCATCCGCCGTCCTCCGTCCGCCATTAGCTGCTGTATCTCAGAAACCGTTCAGCAGCTTTTTCTCTAATTTTGCATAGACACATCGTAGGGAATTGCCACTATGCACGAGAAATCTGTATTTGATTGAATCATTTTAAGGGCTCCCTAGGGCCTCCAAGGACCCCAAAAATCATTAAAATGTAACATTGGCCTATTTTTTCAAAAACTGTTCAGCAACTTTTTTTCTAATTTTTTATAGATGTATCTTAGGGTGCTGCCACTATATACAAGAAATCTGTATTTGATTGAATCTAAGGGGCCCCCAATGTGCAAAAGTTTTACATTATCTAGTGATGTGGTTTTGAGAAGGGCCGTTGAGACCACCCCAACAGTAGATTCTGTTTAATGTGCCAAAAAGTCAACACCATGACTAAACTCTGCAACCTAGTGCTACTGTTCCATTGAGACCTTGACTAATCTTTAATTGGTCACAGTTCCCAGGCAGAGTAGACACACTTGACCCCTGTTGACTGAACAGTTGCCTAACACTTTTTATCTTCAAAACTATTGATTTTCTATAATTGCAATTATTATAAAATGATGTGACTGTGGTGTCTATCGGTTAAAGACGTATTGTCTGTAGAAACCTGTAGGTGACAAACATAGAAAATTAATATTCTGTCACCTGTAGGTGACAAACATAGAAAATTTATATTCTGGACAACTATAGAGTGAAATATCCTACACTTTATTGATATCAAATGCATTCTACTGTTCTGTTTATGCTTGCCATGCCTTGTGTAGACATGGTACTGTGTAAATCAATTGTATCAATATAGACTAATAATTACAGATTCACAATATAGTTGACACCTGAAACAACCAAATGTCAACCATTAGAAGAGTTGACTTAGTTTTGCTATACACAAGCAAGAAATCTGTATTTGATTGAATCATTCTAGTGTCATCAGCATATAGTAGAACATACATTTTCTACATCATCATCACTAAGGTTGTTGTAAATTTAACCAGCTGCCATGTCAAGTCCGTTATAATTGTGACTAACAGTGTTCAAAATGATTCAGGTAAATAGCAAATAACAAAGGACACAAGTTTTCTCCTTGCCATACCTATACATCACATGAGAAGAAGGCTGACACAGCCTGGCCCTGATTTACACATGATTTAGCATTTTTGTACATGTTGTATATAACTTTCAACACAATACCATTAATACCACATGAAATTATCTTAGACCACAGGGAGGACCGGTCTACTAAATCAAATGCTTTCTTATAATCGATGAAGGCACAATAAAGCCTTTTGCATTGAGACAAATACAATTCAACCAATACCCCTATCTGAACACTGCCTGTTCTTCACCTATTACATTAGCTTTGTTTAGGTATGTGGTCAGTCTGGTGTTCTGAACAATCACTAAGAATTAATGAACACTTGGGCAGAATGTCACCCACTTGGCAGGTTTAATTGATCTATTCAGCAATGAGGACACTGCTTAGGCCTCACTCTGGACACTGTCACTCACAGTGTTGTGTATTGTCTTAGTTGGTGCATTGAGCTAATCTACTTGACCATGAATCAGTGGTGGCTCTGGTTGTGTATTACACCCAGCTGTGGAGCTAAGATTCTCTGCCTGCTATTATTTGATGAAAACTGTGGCTAATGTGTAATTGGTCACTGTCAGTAGCTTGTGTCAACAGACAACATTAAGCCACTAGACCCTGTTAAACTGGACAGTTGCCTGTAGGTTTTAAACTGTGTAAAACAGTGAGTGTACCTTTTGCTCTCAAATAATCTGTCCTCTTAGTTTTATACATGAAGACATAACCTGGCATAACTTGATAAGTCTTTGTAGCAGCACATTTGTACTTCCAGTGTATCATTGCAACATAACATACATATTACATACTGTGTGCCACATTTGAATGTTGTGCATGTAATATTTCCATGCAATCCATTTGCATATATAATGTAAAACTTCAACAGCCGTTTTCTTCATTTTCACTTTTTGACCCCTACCATGTTCATTGCTCCATAACTTTGCCAATTTTTGTAGCAGTCATATTTTTTAAAACCGTGTAAAGCACTCTACCCAACCTTTTCAAGGATGTAAGAAAACAATGTTACAATTTTTCCGACTTATCACTCATTTGGTCAGCCGGGGTCACATATAGACGTATTAGCAGACCTGCCTACCATTCCGGATTGTCCGGAATCATTCCGGAAAGTCACCTCAAATTACGGTATTACGGCGAGGGATGAAAATATTACGGACTGTCACCAAGTTTGCCAATCACAAAAAATTAGTTTCCACTATAATCAACAGGTGGCAGCATATGTATGCAGCATGTTGTGACATGGATTTTTATTCGCTAAGTCAGGTCGTAATCTAACCAATAGGAAATAACGTTATGACAAATTGGCATTTCCGCGATCAAACAAAACGAAGTCACGCTGCACGAAATGATGGATGACAACGAAACGACGCCACCGCCAACCGAACAGAAACGTGTAATGCAAAAATGTAGTGAGTGTTGTACTTGTAGTGTTAGGCCAACTGACTGTACTAAGACTAAGTTAGTGTATTTATTGAGGAGTTTAGTCTATAATTTACAGCCTATCATACAGTCACTAGAGTGTATGTAGGCGATGTCGATGACAGTGTAACTAATGGTTTTGGTCGGTCGCCCCCCTCTGACATGGTGGTTCTGCATTACTGACAGGAAGCGTATAATCCTGAATATCTGTGTAAATGGGAAGATGGATTACTGACAGGAAGTTTTTGGGGTAGGCAGGTCTGTATTAGTCCAAAGGACTTCAGGGCCACTTGGCCCATTTTTCTACATTTGAATTACAATTCCTATATTTTCCCTATTTGTTCCTATATTTTAATTTATTTATATTTTCTGTATTTTTTTAAATTTTAATGACAATTCCTATATTTTCCCTATATTTCAATTACAATTCCTATACTTTCCTGGTTTGAAAACAATTCCTGTGCTTTCCTAATAATGGTGGAGGGGTGGGAACTTACTGTGTTTCACCCATAACAATATTTTTCCGAATAGAACGCTATGTTATCAATGGATGGAAATTGGCAAATGTTGTGACGTAATGTTTAAACGTAGTAGTTACTTGTTTGCATTAACTCAATATTATAACAATTATTTAATATTTGTACCATCTAATTTCCTGTATTTTGTTTCAAAATTGCATAACAAATGATAACCAACCAAAAAATCAATGGAAGTAGCTGCTGAATTTCCACAGTATTAGATACGCAGAGAAGCCTGATTCAAGACAATATGTTAATAATTAGTTATGGAACTTAACCAAATTATTTAACATTAGATATTTCTGGTGTTAAAAAAAACAATTTCTGTCTAAACCACAAGAGAAAAATATTTCTTGAAATAGTAACAAGTTGTGTTAGTACATAAATACTTCCTTTACCTTATAAAAGGTACTGGTTTTGCCAGTTTGATGGTGTGGATCATACAGATATACACTGTATGTTTGTTTCTTTGTTGCAATAGATAATTCAGGTAAACATTATGTTTCTTTCAGCAAATCATTCAGATATACACTGTATGTTTGTTTTCTTGCAGCGGAAGACAATGAGATCAGCTTCGACCCTGATGATATTATTACCAACATTGACCAGATTGATGAGGGTTGGTGGATAGGGTCAGCTCCCGATGGAAACCAGGGGATGTTTCCTGCCAATTATGTTGAACTTATTAATTAGATCATATTTTCGAATTTGGTGCACTTGTGGAAAATGTTTTTTTATTTGTTTGACTGTTCTGGGTTCACAACTTCAAATTTTTCTCTCAGTCATCAGAGCGTTGTAAACAAAGGCAGATCATCTATGCAAGGATGATTTCTGAGAGAACACTAAGTCTTAAGAATTGGATCAACTACCATATTTTTCAGTTTATTATTGTAGTGTTTATTGGGTGGCGTTCTTACACAAACGGCTGCTCAGATAATGTACTTGGTGCCAAGGGTTGACATCGAGTGTTATATTTACGTGAATGTATTCCAATGCAGATATTTAGACCCGATAGTCGTAGAATTGTTTTGTGCATGTTTGTAATTCATCATGTATTGGGACATTGTTTTCTCTCGGCTGTAGTTGCTTCTATTAACTACATTTTCCACGCTATACAGATTTATAATATTAGGTTTTTGAATACATGTAAGTTTTGTTTAATGTGAGCGGACTGAGGTCACCGAGTGCAACTTTAACACAAACTTATATGAGACAAATATGTAAATGTTTCAAAGCCCTCCTGGCGAACATCTACACAAGGTCAAGGTCATTCAACTGCCAAAAGAAGCGTGTGTGTTCGCAATGACTGCAATATAAAATGCTTCTTTTTATATGTTTTGTTTTAATGCTTCCAACATTCTCATTTTATGACAAGGTAAGAAGTGGATGCAGTTTGATATCGGAATGACTGGTTTGATATCAGAATGAGTAGGAATGTAATATACGTGTCATAGTGTACAAATTCATGTAGATGCTATAAATAATTATATATATTGCATTTTATTCAAATATATTCGTTGTGCCTGATACAGATCTATTTTTAATGTGGAATAAACATGCAGTTTTTACTCAACACTCAACTTTGTCTTGTATTTGTTTGACAAGACACATCACTTGCAACACCAAACAGGAGTGTTTCTGTACATTATTATTGTCACACAGTATAATTGACATGTGTGCTGACACTGATTGCCCAAACAGGAGTGTTTCTGTACATTATTATTGTCACACAGTATAATTGACATGTGTGCTGACACTGATTGCCCAAACAGGAGTGTTTCTGTACATTATTATTGTCACACAGTATAATTGACATGTGTGCTGACACTGATTGCCCAAACAGGAGTGTTTCTGTACATTATTATTGTCACACAGTATAATTGACATGTGTGCTGACACTGATTGCCCAAACAGGAGTGTTTCTGTACATTATTATTGTCACACAGTGTAATTGACATGTGTGCTGACACTGATTGCCCAAACAGGAGTGTTTCTGTACATTATTATTGTCACACAGTGTAATTGACATGTGTGCTGACACTGATTGCCCAAACAGGAGTGTTTCTGTACATTATTATTGTCACACAGTATAATTGACATGTGTGCTGACACTGATTGCCCAAACAGGAGTGTTTCTGTACATTATTATTGTCACACAGTATAATTGACGTGTGCTGACACTGATTGCCCAAACAGGAGTGTTTCTGTACATTATTATTGTCACACAGTGTAATTGACATGTGTGCTGACACTGATTGCCCAAACAGGAGTGTTTCTGTACATTATTATTGTCACACAGTATAATTGACATGTGTGCTGACACTGATTGCCCAAACAGGAGTGTTTCTGTACATTATTATTGTCACACAGTATAATTGACATGTGTGCTGACACTGATTGCCCAAAACAGTTCAATGTTTACAAAGATCATTGCGCTGTGTCACTCAAATTGCCAAATAACGAGATCGGATCAATCTGAGGATGGTCGTGGCCCGACGGGAGGAGCTTCTAATGTCGATACACTGAATCCAGTCTATGAAAGTGCCGCGCTGTTATGCAACACACTTTTTTCAGACACTTTTTTTTTTTTTTCATTAAAACACATTCAGGCAGTTGGTATATGATAATATAGTTTATACAGTACATGATTTTATGATACAAACAAACGGTAAAACTCCCTTTACGATTCTCTGTACAACTCATTTAGCACTTCACAAATCATTCATTGATTATTCTTTGATTTCATATTCGTAGCATTTGAATAGTTTTAGTTATATGAGCAGTCAGCTTAATAACAGAATGTTCAGGGGCTGTAGTCTATGGGGGGGCTGAAGTCTATGGGGGGGCTGTAAGTCTAGGGGGGCTGTAAGTCTAGGAGGGGACTGTAGACTAGGAGGGGGACTGTAGTCTAGGGGGGCTGTAAGTCTAGGAGGGGACTGTAGACTAGGAGGGGGGCTGTAGTCTAGGGGTGGCTGTAAGTCTAGGAGGGGGACTGTAGTTTAGGAGGGGGGCTGTAAGTCTAGGGAGACTGTAGACTAGGAGGGGGACTGTAGTCTAGGGTGTGCACAAAACCTCCACTGGTAGTTGAACCAAATGTAGAAAATAAGAACTTTTTCGCTACTGCGCTGCCATAACTTCACCATCCCCACTGTCTCTGCTCAACTGGTGATATCAGAAGACCGGGAGGAGGTGCTGTTGGTTGAAAATGTTTACTGCCATACCGGGTATTTCAACTTCTGCACTGGCTCACCTGGCTCGACTGTCGGTAGACGGGAGGGGGTGCTGTTGAAAATTTGTCGCCGCCACATCGGCATAACTTCAGCTTATTATAACCTGAACGGGACACAAGGGCATGGTCATGAGGGCCCATTTGAAAAGGTCTACGGGCATGCCAAATTCTAAAGGTCTGGGGGGCAAGTGCCCCCAGGACCTCCTGGATTCGCCTATGATGGTTCTGTAAAAAAGGAGTAATCTTGATCATTACATCTGGTAACTTGTGAAAGTGTGAATAACCCTCACTCATAATATATACAACTTTCCATTTCTTGCAGAATTTAGACTGTTGAAAATAATTGAGCACAATACAGTTAAACCTCACTATTAAGGTCACCTTTGGGACTGGACAAATGTGACCCTAATAGCAAGGTGACTGTATTAGCGGGACTAATATCCTATGCTTTACTGTATGTGGAAATAATTTGTGCCTGTCCTAGGGTGACCTTAATTGCGAGGTGGCTGTATTACTGACGTGGCCGTAAAACGAGGTTTGATTATGAAGAATTATTCTAAAATGAGATGAGAAAAAATTGATTTATGGAACCAAGACATGGTCCAGCACACGCAGACAACTTTAAGGACACATACGAGACTTGGTGCAGCAAAGCGGGTAAAGTAAAGGTAAGCTGTTATATAGCCCAGTATCCCGTCCCTATGACTGCTCAAAGCACTCTACACTACTCCCTGACAGACCTGTTCAATCAAACACCATCTAGACTTCTCTTGGAAGCATTCAGCCATGCTACAATTAATACATAAAGACTATTCGTACATAAATATCCACCACTATCTATAGCCAAGCCAGGTACTCATTCATACAACCTAGAGTGAATGAACTTGCCCAAGGTTCGACACCGCCGTACAAGATTCAAAAGCGGGTTCTCTCATTTGAGAGTCGGAAGCTCTAGCCTCCAAGCCACATGCTCCATCCAC
Organism: Escarpia spicata; assembly: GCA_963995525.1. Taxonomy (NCBI): domain Eukaryota; kingdom Metazoa; phylum Annelida; class Polychaeta; order Sabellida; family Siboglinidae; genus Escarpia; species Escarpia spicata. The sequence goes on along the minus strand of OZ023206.1, from coordinate 68,937,194 downwards.
GTATTATGTTGCAAAATTGTGAAATTCTATTTTGTAGATTTTTGGATTCCACAGATCATGAGTTTCAAAATAAAGCCTCAATTGTTGCAATATCTTCAGTAGGTTTTAGTCCTTTGGGCCAAAGGTCCAACAGACTTATGCCATGGATACCTGCCATATCTTGGAAACTGTTCAACAAATTTTTCTATAATTTTTCTTAGATGTATCTTAGGGTACTGCCACTATGCACGAGAAATCTGTATTTGATTGAATCATTCTAAGGGCACCTCAGGGCCCCCCACACCATGTTTACTGCGAGGTACATACGAGTCTACGCTCACATTCTTATCATGGTTGAACGTACACACATGCCACCAGTATAAATACTTCATGTACAATAATATCACAAATACCTTGAGAACCCTACAATATATATGTATATATACACAGATATTCCTGCACAAGACCTGTCATACAGTGTTCTCGATTAACATTTGGCCTCATGTATTACTGTACCGTGAACACTTACTATAAGGATACTTTATGTAACAAACTTTCACATAAAAGGAACAACGTTGCTCTCTCCATTCTAATTTACACTATTTTATGCAAACACGGACATAAGGAACAATTTGACAAAGACCCAAGGTTTTCCTTATAATGAGTGTCCACTGTGTTTAATTTCACTTAAAAAAATACAACTCTGACATAAGTCCCTAATTCAAAATATCATTGGCAAATATTTGTTCCTGTACAAATCTCGCACTGACACAATGTGACGTCAAAGTACGCTGTCATCTGCAGTGTTACGACGCGATGTCAATGTACGTTGACAGGAACCGACAAGCCTCGTGTCACCTGCAGTGAAATGATGCAACATCAGAGTATGTTGACAGGAATCAACAAGTCTCGTGTCACCTGCAGTGAGTTGACGCGACGTCAAGGCATGTGAATAGGAACCGACATATCTCGTGTCATTTGCAGTGATACGATGCGACGTCAAAGTACGTTGACAGGAACTGACATGTCTCGTGTCATCTGCCGCAGAGTGGTAACCAGCCTACGATCCTGTCGTAGTATTTGTGGAGTAGTCATGTAACCCCCATGGATACAGACGAGCTCGAAGCAGCCGATTGATGCTGGTGGCACCTTGGGAAAACATTGAAGGACCATCTCCCTGTAGGGATAAAATACGAGTGGAGTTCACAACCGCATGCAGACAAATAACACTTTGAATTAGTTTGAAACATGCCAAATGAGTGATACATCTATGGAGTGTTTACTGTTATTACAAATCCTCTATTCCAAAAATCTCCAATTACTCCCACCTTAAGCCTCACGAAAACACTCTAATTGCACACCTTAAAAACCTCTAGTTGTACCACCCTTGATCCTCACAAAACCCTCCAATTGCACCACTTTGAAAACCTAATTGCACCTCTTTAAGCCTCTCAAAGCTAGGTATCATTGCACCTGCTTTCATGCACACAAAAACCTCCAAGTCTCCCCCCTTGTAGTCTGCTCAAGTGGAACTCATGCGGCAGTGGGGGTTACACAACCTTTGACCTCACCTGTAGAAGTCTCCGCATAATGCCCCAGGTTGGACCCCTCTCGTGGACCCCTTGAAGGGTTGCTGGACCTTCATTTGGTGACCCTAGTAACAGAGTTGCATGAAAATAAGAACATCTATATTATAAATTATAAAACAGCCAAGCCTGAAAAGATGTGAATGTTTTTGTGCAATTTATAGTTGTGTGGTTACACCCTCGTTGGTGTACATGTTTACAGAGTAATTTATAGTTTACATCTCAGCAAAATATGATACAGCAAGAAATTCCGTAGTGTGTGTGTGTGACCTTGTGTGTGTGTGCGTGTATTATGTATGTGCATGCGTGTCAGCCTGTGTATGTGACCCTGTGTGTGTGTGTGTGTGTATGCGAATGTGCATGTATGTTATGTGTGTGTGACCCTACGTGTGTGTGTGTGTGTGTGTGTAAGAGCATGTGTTGTGTGTGTGTGCACCTGTTGTGTGCGCATATGAGGCTGTATGTGTAAGACCCTATGTGTGTGTGTGTGTGTGTGTGTGTGTGTGTGTGTGTGTGTGTGTGTGTGTGTGTGTGTGTGTGTGTGTGTGTGTGTGTGTGTGTGTGTGTGTGTGTGTGTGTGTGTGTGTGTGTGTGTGTGTGCTCGTATGAGGCTGTATGTGTATGACCCTATGTGTAGTGTGTGTGTGTATGACCCTATGTGTGGTGTGTGTGTGTATGACCCTATGTGTGGTGTGTGTGTGTGTATGACCCTATGTGTGGTGTGTATAACCCTATGTGTGGTGTGTGTGTGTGTGTGTGTGTGTGTCTGTGTATGACCCTATGTGTGGTGTGTGTATGACCCTATGTGTGGTGTGTGTGTATGACCCTATGTGTGGTGTGTGTATGACCCTGTGTGTGTGTGTGTGTGTGTGTGTGTGTGTGTGTGTGTGTGTGTGTGTGTGTGTGTGTGTGTGTGTGTGTGTGTGTGTGTGTGTGTGTGTGTGTGTGTGTGTGTGTGTGTGTGTGTGTGTGTGTGTGTGTGTGTGTGTGTGTGTGTGTGTGTGTGTGTGTGTGTGTGTGTATGACCCTGTGTGGTGTCTGTGTATGACCCTATGTGTGGTGTGTGTATGACCCTATGTGTGTATGACCCTATGTGTGGTGTGTGTGTATGACCCTATGTGTGGTGTGTGTGTGTGTGTGTATGACCCTGTGTGGTGTATGTGTATGACCCTATGTGCTATGTGTGGTGTGTGTATGTCATGAGTCTGTTTTGTTTGTGTGCATGCTAATTCGTGTATGCATGTCTGTGCACGTGTGGCGTACATAAATGCGTGCATCTCTCCATGCATACCTACAAACTGTGTTACATTATGATATATCCTATCTGTGTTTTGTCCATCCTTCTCACCATCTCTCACTCACCAGGTTGTTCTCGAACCATACAAAGAAGGAGTAGACGTAGCGTCCATCTCGGACGAGGGCCGAGGTGTAGCCGTTGGTCAGTCTTTCTCTCAACCACTCCACTTTCTGCCACAACTTTACAAAAAACAACTTCTCAATATTCTACTCAAATACACAGTAAAACACAATTGTAACATTCTACAGTTTATGGCACTCTACTGGAGGAAAATGTACAAAAAGAACAATTTAAAAGTGGCATTCCACCAGAGAAAATTGACAACAAAAACAATTTTGTAGTAACAATCTACTGGAGGTAAATTAACAACAAAATAATGTTATAGTGATTCTTTACTGGAGGAAAACGTACAACAAAAACAATTTTATAGTGACACTACTGAACAAAAATTGACAAGGACAAATGTATATTGGCACTCCACTGGAGGTAAATTGACAACAATAACTATGTGTTTATTGCACAACTTTTGTTTGTGCAAATATGATTAAAGAAATAATCACCAACAACTGAAGGTTATCCTTGACTTCTGCCATCTGTCCAGACTGGTCCATAGAGGGCGCTGTCATGTGCCCGGTCAGTCGATTGGTATAGATGAAGTGAACTAAACCATGGAAGTCTTGCTGATAGCTTAGCATGGTTTAGGTATTTAGTAACACCTATAGATGGACATCACATGTGTAACACTAGTACAAATATTACACTACGTTGTATTACGGAAAAAATGTCAAATAGTGTAACAATATAGCAGATATATTAGATGATTGTGAATTTTTTCACCATCGATGCCTGAGCTAAGAAGCCAGCTGGATAATTTTGGGGGTCGTTGGCACTTTATTTTATATTTTTCCTATATAACCACATTTTAGTGTAGAAAATTAATGGGTGACTAAGCTTGGTCACACTTTTGCGACTGTAAGAAACCAACCAACATGTAAAGTAATCATTATTATAAATGTTGTGTCATAAAGATAGCAGAAGAAGAAACCTAGGGAAATGTATGTGCTATAAAGGATACATTGTCATGGTTAAGTTGTGGAATGATTTAACCATCAAGTAGTCCGTGTAGTCCACCAGATGGTGCTTCAGCATGGCGCTCACTAACTCGATGCCTTGCAAGATGTTCACCTGGGCTTCCGGAGTCTGTCGTCGTGGTAACAGGTACAGGAGTTTGAAGAGCTCTTCAAGTCGATCCCGTAGACGTCCCAGGACACTCTCCAGTCTGAAAGTGTCGACAAAGATCACTTTAGTTTATGAACTTTATTATTTTTATATGTGATACAATCTTGCAGGTAGACCCGGGGTCAATTTTTAATTGATCACAAAAACGCATGAATTTGAATTGAATAAAATCAAAACAGATTGAATTTTAATTGGAACTGAATTGGAATTGAATCAAAGTAAGTATTGTCTCTTCTGAGAACAAAGCAGGCATTTTATTATGGACTTCCTGGCTCTTGCTTAATTAAACAACTTAAAGGGCTGCTATTTGCTAATGTTGCCGATTTTAATTAGAATTGCATTTGAAATGAAAAAAAAAATGAATTGAATTTGAATTGATCCTTTTTGTGAGTTATGTTGAATTGGAATTGATCATTGGTAGATACATATGAATTGGAATTGAATTCAAACTGATACAAGTGAATTGAACCCAGGTCTGATTGGAGGAAACTAAAGAGAAGCAATCTGTTACTGTCCACTCCCTACCAAACAACCAATATGCCATACCTCTGACCCCCTATTAATACTGAACATATCTTAACCAAATTTGGAGTACTAATTAGATAAATGAATGACATATGATATGTGAAATATGGGCTCATTTGCTTGTGTATTACCATGGCAATGCACGTTTCTAGTGAGACAGATTTTCACATCCTTGACATTCATTCTGAGCTAACAGCTGTAGGTGTGATCAGGCAATTGTCAAGAATCATCAGGTAGAATGCTCCTCTGTCAGATAAAGTGGTCTGGGGCAAGGATATTTGACTTCACTGTTCAGGTATGAGAATTTTTAAGACGCCTTGAAAAATGCTCAAAATCTAAAATCCCATCTCAGAAAAGTCATAGCAGTACACATAACAGTCTCAGGTTCCAGAAACATGTAAGTAAATAAATCTAAATAACTATCGTCGTGTTTTCTGAAATACATCGCCAATTGGTGGATCAGAGGTAAACGCTCCAAGGAAGTTAAGGACCTTAGAACGAGGAGACTGGACCTTAGTTCCTGAAGGAGATGTTGCTCAACAGTTAGCATATTAGACAGAGAGATTGAAGGGTGTGTTTATTTTCCTAATATTGTACAATATATAATGTAGACTAGTACTACAAATAAAGTGTACATATTAACATATAGTGTAACAATCTGATACAAAACGTATGAAATATTAATACATAGAAGCAGTGTACACAGCAGAATAATAACACTAACATTACGAGTATCAATTTGCAACAAACAACAGAACTGTCAGATATCCGGGATTTCCACAATTTTCCACTTGAACCAAAAATAACCAAGCCGCCAGAACATACACAAACTATTCAAAAGCCACCTTCTGCACAGTTGTACTAACCTGGGATTCATTGAGTTGTCACTAAAACTGTCTGTTTCAAAGTCATATTCCTGGGCGAGTTTCCACTTGTTACAGATGTCTAACATCACATGCTCCACTTGCCTCGCCCCCTAGAGGTCAGAGGTCAAAATGGCATTAAAAAAGTGGCAGTGAGCAATGTAGTGCTGAACAATGTAGCACTGAACAATGTGGCACTGAACAGTGTGGCAGTGAACAATATGGCCCAGAACAGTGTGGCACTGAACAATATGGCACTGAATACTACGGCACTGAACAATATGGCACTGAACAATGTGTCACTGAACAGTGTGGCAGTGAATAATGTGGCAGTGAACATTGTGGCAGTGAACAGTGTGGCAGTGAACATTGTGGCAGTGAATAGTGTGGCAGTGAATAATGTGGCACTGAACAATGTGGCACTCAACAGTGTGGCAGTGAACAGTGTGGCAGTGACCATTGTGGCAGTGAACAGTGTGGCAGTGAACATTGTGGCAGTGAACAGTGTGGCAGTGAACAGTGTGGCACTGAACAATGTGGCAGTGAATTATATTACACATGCATATGAATTACACATGCATGTACACACCTTGAAGCTCTTTAACACGTCTTGCAGACTGTGTATGCCGGTGTTGAGTGTTTCCTTGTAGCTGGTGCTGCCCCCTGGGGAGCAGTTAGTGTTGGTCTTCTCCGGATGTCCGTGCAGAACTCCGTTGATGACATCCAGCGCTTTACAGATAACTCCCGCATGTGTCGCCCGACTGATCTGCTCAACAGAGGGAGCCACCACCATGTATGTTAAGGGAGTAGACATTATTTATCATGGGATGGGCAGGAAGAAACAGAGGAAACAATCTGATCTTAAATCTAACAACCTAAAATCTTTTGCTTTACAATAAGACCCAACTTCAAATCATTGACAGTGAAATTCGATGACCATATTTTGTACACTAGTAAATACTAGTGTTGGCAAAATTATGTGCTTTTACGATTGACCCACCCCCAATCTTCAACAATGAAATCTGACCCATGCCAACAACCAGAATTTGTGCACTGAAAACCGAGTTCCTGATTACTCCAGCCCTCACACCCTCATAAATTATTCCTGCGCCTTTAGGGATCATGGCTGATGCACCAGAGAGCTAAGGTGGATATGCAAGGTCATAAAGGTAAGTTTTTAAATGACAGCAGGAATGTGTAATATTTTCAACTGATCTAACTTTAAGAGGGAGCTTATCCCAAAGAGTTGGTGCAGCAACAAAAAAAGCCCTAGTCCCAATATTGCTACTGATCCTAGGAACAAAAACAAAATCAGAACTAGTTGATCAAAGCTGGATAGGTTTTCTTACAGTGGTAAGCAATGAATGTAAATATGCTGATTGCCTATATGAAAGTGATTGAAGGGTAACAGTACAGATCTTAAATAAATTATATGATATCGGACAGGAAGTGAACGCAAAGACCTGCAGAAGTGGTATTGAGT